>UELV01079205.1:0-53440 GCA_900490015.1 Megastigmus stigmatizans | reverse complement strand
TATATATATATAGCTTGTTACAGAAGTACTGCATAAGTGAAACATGATGTGTGAATTAAATGATATTGTTCATTCAAGTATGAATTAATGATATGTTAAATACATGCAATATGTATGCCAAAGGAAAAGAAATTGTCTTCATAGTGAACTTGATTATGACTGACAAATATTATAGTGAACAATACATTTTATTTTGTGCAAGCTTTAGGTTTACCATGAACATAATATTTTAGAGTTCCACAATTCGCCAAGATTTCTAACAATTAAATATAGTATTCGACAATATAACTAAAATTAATGCTGGCGTTTAGCCATCAAACGAGTCTTCGCAAACTTCGGCAAATTCATATTTTTATGCATAAAAATAAGTTTCAAACCCATAATAAGAAAAGAACCAAAAATAATCCTTATTTCACGTCTAATTTCATTAGCATCAAAATATTCATGCATGAAAGTGCAAAATAACTTTTATAAATGACACTTGCATTCCAAGTCAAATGTGAGCAGAAGGGACGCACAAGCTAAGCAGATGCACAGAAATGAAAGTCATCGCAGTATACATCACAGTGCCGACGATGCGGGAAATTAAATTCTCCCGACGTTTCACACTTTAGGGGACGTTTGGAGGAAGACCTTGTGAACGCCAATTAGCCTCAAGTTTCGCGGAAACTTAAGTACTGGACTTAAAAAAGAACAAATATAAGGAAAATATATCAGAATAAAATTGGTTACTTATATCTATACATTTGAGAATGATAGTTTTGCTCTTTGTATTTGTTCCTTTTTCTCACGTATATAGTTATAGTATAATCAATGTTATTTTCTATATTTTTTCCTGTTTCTCGTGTGTGTCCTTCCACTCTAACTCCCTATAGTTTTGCCTTAATTATAATGGTATGCGTGATCGCTTCTTTAACGACTTGTTTGTCCTAATTCGACGACAGACTGCACGTCTGTGCTACTGTTGCTACTGCTCGGAGTGGTAAAATATGTCGAGGAATTTTCGGAGTACTACTTAAGTTATTATGGCTGATGAAATTGTAAAGTTTTGGGCCGCGGTCGTGTAATGCATATATATGGGGAGCTTTAATCCAGATAGACTAATAGATCGTAAGTTTTTATGAATCTTTATCCGAATACATCCAGGCACTTTTGCACTGAAAAAATGAATTATTAAATTCAAGTAAATATTCGTTTCAATCTATCCAAGAAAAAATTGTTGCACTCAAATTATTTATGAACAATTCAAAATTAGCTATTTCTGTTGTTATAGATACTCATAGATATCCCTACGGTATGCTTTTGTTTTGGGTATAACGTATTTTTGGTCAAATGACCAATATTTTGGTTTATATTTAGGGTATAAAAGTATTTCAACAGCGCAAAGTTTCAGCAAAAAAGATATCCGATAAAAAAAATATAACTCAATAGTTGAAACCTTTCTCGACTTAGTGTAATAAATGTTACATTTAAATTCACTGCGATAATTGCTTTGACTTTATTTTATATTTTGATAAAAGTTTCGAAAATCAATATCGCAATGTGGTAATTCAAGGAATAGATATTTTTGCCATTCAAAATTGGCGGGGGACTCGTTGTTTGATATAGCCCGCCTTTCTCCCTCACCCCCTCTCACTCTTTCTCACTCTCGATGTAGCAGACGACGCCAATGACCTTCCTATTGAATTTTCTCTTATCAACGAGAGATTTCGTCTCGGTTATCAGGATGTTGTTTCTATCGAGACGCTTCTTACAAAAAAACCGATGTATTTTAATTAACAGCTGTTTTCAGTTTGTTAAAGATTTTTGCGTTTAATAACTTTATTATTCTAGCAGTGAATACAGACACAAAATAGCACTGAAAAATAAAATACCCTCGAATTTAAGTTAAAACATGAATTCGAAAAAACAAAAATTATTGACATTAAAAATATATGATTTTAAAGTTTGCATCGGTAAATTTCTACGAAAAAATTATAATTTTATGCTTTTATTTAATCTAAATTTTCTTTTATTTTTCATAAAATTTGTTTATACACTTACGAATGGTAATTATTTAAATAATTTTTAAGCAAACATGATAATAAGTAAAAGATTAAAAAATGTTTTCGTTGCATTTCAACGACGTAAACGTCAGACTCATAAAAATATAGCGCGCACGTCGATGATAAGTATGCAGTAAATAAACACAGTAGGTATGCACATAATATTCATTGGTGGTTTGCATAATTTGCGAAATCTAAATATACAAGCCCCTTACATCTGCATAATGAAGTGCCTGACGTTGTACTTATATACTTCAACAGAAATTTTCCTTTTACACGCGTAATAAATAATATATTTTTTATAATATAACTATTAATTTCTTCATCTTTTTATTAAACAGGGACAAAAATTACGGTCAATAAATCGCTTCGCAAACGTTTAGCTAGTTCGCAGGCAAATATATTTTTACTTTAGATTAACAAAATTGTTAAATCGCTTTTGACACCGATAAGATTACTCGAATCTGCCTATACCTATCAAATCATCCTCATCAGTCATTTAATTAGCAGAGCGAAACATTCTGCTCCGAAAACGATAAACAACATTCGTCCGCTCCGCCCATCATCATAACCTCAAATATCGTCTAACCTTAACTAAAACCGGCTAATCCAGGACCGAAACTGCGCAAAACCTATTATACGCGTACGAATGAAGAAACTAATGATAATGTAAACAAGCGTCTTACTGAGTGAAATGGAGGGTCGCGAGGAGGAAGCCGGGCACATAGAGGTCGTCGCTTCCAATGCGCCAGCGCCTGCCGAACGCTACGAGGCTCGGCATCTCTCGGCCGCACTCGTACCCGCCGACGACGTCGTCGTCCTGCAGCAGCCGCTACACCTCCTCGCTGCTGCTGCACAAATGTCACAATCGCCTCCTACGTCCGCGCCTAGAGCAACAATGACGATGCCTTCTTCTCCTCCACGTGCGCGCATAATAATAACGGAGCAGGGGTATGTTAAACGAGCGGCGACGGCGGCTGCGGCGGCGGCGGCGGCCCCGCGACGGCGGCTATACTACACGCGTGCACGCGAGAACGACGTTTCTCGGCCACTGCCATACATTTCGTGGAGAGAGCGGGAGCCAACTCAGCCAGCACACAGAATCTGTCTCTCTCTCTCTCTCTCTCTCTCACACTTTGCTACTGTGCCGCTGCTGCAGTACACGGGAGACGACGGCCTGCGCGCGTAAACATGCGCGATAGGACCAGAGACTGCTGAGTGCTGAGAGAGACGACTCTCATAGTCTCATGGATATACACATAGGCACGTATATACAGAGGGAGAACGAAGGGAGATCTAAGTGACGAGGGGAACAGAAACGCGGGTGCAGAGCAGAGCCCGGGCTTATGGCGGGCTCCGCTCCGGGAGGCGAGTGTGCTGTGCTGTGTGCTTGCGTGTGCGCGGGCTTTGTGTGAGACGTTGAACCGGCGAGGATGGCGAATCCAGATAATTATGGTGAATTTGTTTGTTAGATAGTGTTTTTCGTGATGATTTGGGTCAGACAAATTCTGTTTGCCAGAAAAGTGATAGATTATGACAACACAAATGATTATGTATTGCGTGTAAAAAGTATAGTATAAAGAAATTACTTTTTTTTTAGCTTCTTTAAAAATTCTTTTTCAGCATTGATAAAATAAAGATAAAATTTTGTATCGAGTGTCTGATTCATTATCAATTTTATTATTTAAATCACCGCACTATCTGTCAAAAAGTACGAGTTATAGTAACGGTACCCTAAATATTACATTATTATCTACTTATAAAGTACTGATTAAATAAATATGGATTATCTATATTTTTTACAGCATATTTTTCTCCTTTATTCTTTAGTATATGCTCACTGTCTTTGGTAGAAACTCAATGTTTGAGGAACACTTATAAAATTGTTTAAATTACTGATGTACTTTACATCTTTATTGCGGTTCCTCTAAGAACTTATAATAATTTTAAAAATTTAGAAATTTAACCAAAAATCTTTGCAATGTGTTAGAAACACAGCAATACATTCATTATATTCTACTGTTGTAAGTAAAACACAATAATTTAAAAAGTCTGTATATAATTATATTATTCTATAAGATCCCGTTTAGATCAATCAAAATTACTGATATCAACTTTATCTATTTTTTCATCAAATTCAGCCCGTAACGCCAGATTGGGAAAATCTTTTCGAGCTCACAGCGCATCGGCTCGAAATGCTTTTCTAATGCGTATAAATATGGTTACGATATTGCATGTGCATGAACATGACACGCTACATTACATGCCGTGCGCTACAAGTGCATCGCATGGCTCGCTCCCGCGTGTGTTTGAAAATTAGCGTACTTATACGTTAGCCGGGTATAGCGTGACGCATGTGTATAGGTGCATTAGCAGGCAGGTTTTTTCATTTATGGTTCATCGATTCATATAAGTATAAATCGAAGTGCATGTAGGTGATTCTGTTTGCGTGAGGGTCGGTCAATGCGTTGCACGTGTGATACTGATGTTAGTGCAATATTTTATGCGAAAATCTAATTAGTTTTTGGATTTATTCAATGTTTTGAAAGTCGATGCAAAAGAATAGTAAGTATTTTCAATCCTTATTTTTAGTTATTGTAAGTTTAATTTGCTAGATTCTATTTATTTTTAAATGGGTACGACTACCTACGTAAATATTATTAAAAATCGTTCATTGATTAAAATTCTTCTCAATATTTTCTAAATGTACTAATGATGTTAGGTGATACTAAGGATAACAAATAAGGAATTCAAGATAGGATTCCTATCTGTCTTGTATAATTATTTGAAAAAAATTATCAGATTTTACATTATGTGACTATAGGTACATGAACACGCATCTTTGTTCAGACCATGAATTCAAGCTAGTAAAGATAAATCCCTTTTTTTGAAAACCTGAAAGATAAATGCGTACGAATATATAAAAATCGTATTCTTTTTGATAAATGGCATTGTATACCATTTTCTTCTTTTATCCTGAACAAAGTATATTGTTCTCGATCCTTTTTTTAAATGCATGGCGTTAATATTTCCTATCAAATCGATAAAACCTATGGAAATATCATTCAAAATAGATTTCCATTCAACATTATTTGTAAACAACAATTCATACAATGCAATAGTTTTACATGATTACTTATAAAATAATATAATTCTAAAAATTGAATTTGGCAAAAAAAATTTCTATTATAAAAATATTTCATGCAAGATAACAAAATGTAGGTACAAAATTTAATAAAAGTTTTAGATTGCATCGCAATTGCTTTAAAAAGTAAGTTAAGAAGAAAAAATGTCCTTGTGCTCTCTATTTACTCACAATGGCAATTAATTGAGTAGACTTGCAAAAATAGAAGCTGGGATGGGTATGCAATTTTAATGAATTATCGATCTAAGTTAAAAATGTTAGCTGCCTTAAAGGCTTCTATGCTTACATGATTAACTACTTATACACCGATTGAACTATATTCTTGAATCAAATCGTATCAGACTCAAAATGCAATAAAGCAATCCATCAATAATATTGCTAATGGTGCATATTGGGATTACAACATTCCTAAGTTTCATTTTAAGTATTTAGGAATTTTAGGCAATATTATTTCATCTGACGAGGGTAAATGTTTAGTGTGAATAAATAGACTATATAATTTTATTCGTTCATTTCGTCATTATTCCATCAAAATGTGATTTTCCATAAAAATAATAAATAAATATATAAATAAATAATAAATAATGTTTGATTAGAAAAGTATAGAAATTTGATTACTTCTATAGTTGGTTTCGATTGATTAATTATATAGGGTGAATGTGCCAGTTACTGCAGATTAGAAGTAGATGTTAGCTTCAGACTTGAAAAAGTATGTTGTATGTAAACAAATAATGAATGTTCTTTTTGCACAAGAAAGTTTACAATAATTATTACTAATTAAAATACAGTTATATCCCGGAAAATGACAAATAAATTAATAAATCGGTCTTGAAAGCATACTGGTTCTTGTCGATATTACTACGTACTTGTTTCTATATTACTACGTGCAAATTACTGCACCAATTTGTAAAGCATAAGAAGCATTTAGTCCGCAGTATATCGTGCGCGCATGCGTAGAGCGCTGTACCTATTACTGTGGATTAACATTTTTTTATATGTCCGCAGTATTTGGGGCATCCGCAGTCATACCCAAAGTCACCTTACAGATGTAAAAAAGAAGCGAATCGAAATGTGTTTTAATGCCGAACTAAACAAAAGAATACACTAATCTCTAATCTACAAAGTTTTTGAAAAGTATTACCCCCCTAATATTTTCAGTTGAATTACCTTTTAGATAAAATCTCCAATAGTAAAGTTGTATGGTTTGAAGCGAAGGGTAAAAAGATAACCTTGACTGTTACCTTGACCATGTCCATCAAGGTCATTTAAAGGTCAACTTCCAAATTTCAAATGACATTTTGAGTTAAGATTGCACTTACAATTAGTTTGATATGACCCCTACGACCTTCTGACCCCCATGATCATGTATTTTGACGTAGAATTTAAAGTCTTTTTAAGAATCTGGAGTAAAATATAGGGGTTGCCATTTGAAATTTTTAAGTTGACCTTTGAATAAAGGACATGGTCAAGGTCAAAGTGAAGATCATCTTCTTACTCTCCGCTTCAAACCATACAACTTTGCTATATTGGAAACTTTTTTTCCAAAATGCATTTCAATGAAAATATTAGGGGATCCGAATACTTTTCGGTGACCCTGTATGATCGAATAATTAACTCATTAGAAATAATAATGATATAAAAACTGTCCCAAGAGAAAAAGATCTTGCAAGCTCCTTTGACTTCCCAGCCAAGTACAAATAATTCATTCCAGAGCTCCACAGATGTACTCCAAATAATTAAAAAAAAACTGCCTAACGAAGTATTCATCGCTGTGAAACTTGCGCAAGCTCGATGCACCGGCCGCACACACGCACACACGCACACGCACACACATGTTATATATATATATATATATATATGTATAATGAGTAAGCGCCAGCTTAACAGATTCACGAGTAGTGCGTGCGGTCGGTGCCAAGCGATAAACTTGCGACTATACTTAACTGCCTCTCGGACGCGAATCTACGAATGAAGCGGGACTACATTCTGTCACTGTTATAGGGCTGACTGTGTTGATAATGTAACACGCTTAGCTCGTCCGGTACGTTTTCAGCTAGTTTGTTGGAAATTTATTAGCAGGGGAGAGATTTATTTGTTGATTTTTGTCACTAAATGTGTGAGTGATTCAACAGGGAGACACATTACTGATGATCATTATTAGTTTGATCATTAATTATTAGTGCTATAAATATATAGGTAAATAAGAATTTTATGGGAATTCAACATGGCAAAAAAATATTCTTGGCGTTGATCAAAATATCGACCAGCATCAATCATCAAAAGAGAAAACAAAAAAATAAACGGTTCATTTATTGTGTTACAAAATTGGATTTTGGTTCAATGCTAAATGGAATTAATAAATAGAGAGCTGATGTAAACACTTCGTTTCATTCACTCTCACTACTGAATTCCATTTAAAACAATGTTTAAAAAGGAAAAGGATAAAAGGAATAAAAGCACGTCATGCTAAAAGGATATAGCAAACAAATAATAAGAGAGGAGAGGCATAAAGGGACAACAGAAAAAACACACGAGCAGACATTAAAAAAAAAAGAGAGGAGGAGAGAGAGAGAGAGAGAGAGAGAGAGAGTTTTGATGTATGAATATGTGTGTACAAACGTTGCGGTGGACCGCTTTGATAGGACGCGCTGATGAAAGGCATTGTTTTATACGTTTTTAGTGCACTTTGGCAGGTATATTCCTCCCTTTATGAACACGAGCCTGAGCCACAAGGATAAAGAGGGGATAAAAAAACTGTCGCGACGCTGTAGCGCTGGGGATATTTTGTTTTTCCACATTTATATACCGCTTTTAGGGACATATGTCGAGGGGCGATGCTCCTTCAAACACCTTATTCCTTTTCTTTGTTATGGGCGGAATGCATACTTATGCTCTTCGTATCTCAAAAAGATGTGTAGATGCGCGGACCATTAAACGCGAATAATCCTTACGAATAAGTTAATCCTTTGAAGAATTCTAATGGTCGATGCGACGATTTATAACGAGACATCCGCATCTACTGATTTATTAAGTCCGGGTAATGAAATTTCGCGCGCGACGTCCACGGTTTTATAAGTAAAGGTGTATATATGTATATTCGGCGCGCTTCTTCTTCCATTCACTTGAGCGACTCCTGATCCGATGCAAGAAACTTAATTAACGCTACTTCCTCTCATCGTCATCGTCCCGACGACGGCTCATTTATTCAGCTGCAGAGAGACCTTATCGCGACGCGCATTGACGCAACGATACTATAGGATTTATTAAGTTTATAAACGACCATCTTTTTCTTATTATGCTCGAGACTCATTGAAATGTGTACTGCTTTTAACTAGAATGTAAAAGTGTCAATTCGCTATTTCTATAACGCACATATCTTTAGGCAAAGTAGATAATAATACCGGTAGTCATGTGATCCATCCTATCGGCTAAAGATTGTTCTATCTGTAATGACGCATTTTTTCTGAGACATGAAACAAGTGAATAACGATATTCATCGTACTCTTGAAATTTATATATAATGATGATTGGTCATAAAATAATAGACTCAGTTCTCGAAATATTTTAAACAATGTAGATAAAAAAATGAATAAGCATTAATGAGCATTGCTCGTTGCTTATCTACGTACGACTTATTATGTTACAGAAATATAATTGATATCCCTTAAGCAAATGCAATCGGCCACTGCACATATTCAATGCAAGTCCCCAATTACTCGTATATTTCCCATACAGACGGGCAAAACTATAGAGTGAAAAAGACTTGGCTGCACATATATAGCTTACCAAACGAGATGCAGTAGGAAGAGGAAGGCCCCTGGCACAACGAGATCGTCGCTACCGACGCTCCAGCGCCTCCTGAACACGACGATCCCCGGCATCGTCCTACGACAGCACAGCCCTGCCGGTGCACCGAGCCGCTACTCAGCGATCACGTGGATCGTTCGCTGTAGCAGCAAGCCAAGGTCCTCGTCGTCGTCGTCGTCGTCGTCGCCTGCAGCCAGCACCGATCCGAGCCATGCCGGAGCTCCCCAACCTTACTCCCTGCAGCAGCTACCATCATCCCGAGCATCGTCGATCTCCCTCTCGTCATCCTCGTTGTCCTCTGACCCGCCGATCCTGCTGCAGCTGCTACCTCCTCGTTGTTCGCGATGATGCTCGCATCAAGCATGTCTCGACTGTCGGCATGCAGCGCCGATTTTTTTGTCCTCGAGCCGAGACGATCCGTGGATGTTGCGTTGCGCAAGTCGTGGACGAAGACGAGGCGCCGTTTCTGCAAGTGGAAGATAAGAGGTGCGATGAACATTTGAGTGTATATATATAAGCTTTCGGCGACTACTGTTATGTGATACTTTGTGGGTGTACGTCACGGTGGACGCGACGACGGCGATTCGAGCCTCGTCTTTATAATGTATATATACACATGCGCGGATGATAAGGGGCGTTTTATCGGGAATTATCGGGGAACAAGGTTGCCGTGCGTCTCGGGATTCGTAGTTAGTTTTTTTCGGGGAGGTCAAAAGACGATGTACATATATATAATGCATTATAGCTGTGTGACTTTGTGTGTCTGGGCGAGTGGCGAGAGTTCTTTTGACTTCGAGATTTAACTGGTTCTCTTTCTCCTCGTGCAGATAAGTTTTATTATTATGCTGCCAGGGAATTATAGAGGAGTGTGTGGATGATCGGTTTCGCGTGTATTATACGAGCTGT
This sequence comes from Megastigmus stigmatizans, assembly GCA_900490015.1. Lineage (NCBI taxonomy): Eukaryota > Metazoa > Arthropoda > Insecta > Hymenoptera > Megastigmidae > Megastigmus > Megastigmus stigmatizans. The sequence continues at coordinate 43,537 of UELV01079205.1, read as the reverse complement.
GCTGTTTAATAACAATGAACGGCTTGGATTCTGAAAAATTATACGACACAATCGAGTTACAAGCTAAATCAGTAGCGCTGAATCATTCGTAATGAGAAGTGTAACAATAATGCAATGTCATTTAACAGTATTTCATGATTCTACAGAATTATTAACTTCCTTTGACTTTTTTTTTTTCAAAAAATTGTGATTTATATATTAACTATGGTTGAACAAATCCAACTTACTATATATTTGCAAACCAACAATTTAATTCGCGATATAATAGCAGATCGCCAAACCCTTTCAGACTAATGCACCCGTTAAACTTTTCAATTCCTAAATCCCACTCGCTCCTCAACTCTCATTCTCTCTCTCTCTCTCTCTCTCTCTCTCTCTCTCTCTCTCTCTCTCTCTCCCTCGAAAAAAGGAAAGAAAGCCCAGGCGCTCTTCCAAAATTACTTCCGCCATCTGCAACACTCCACGTCCGACCCGCAAAGTCGAAAGCGAGAAAAGCAGAATCCACCGAGGAACACTCAACAAGAACAAATATATATATATATGTCTATTCTCAAGAGTCTGTCTGGGATCTCGAGGTGCATCGACGCGCGCGCACAGCTCGATACGCGTTATATATACATGCCGATGATGTCTTCGCCTCCTTGAAATTTCGCTCGGTCCGTTTCAGAATGTGTGTTCACGTGTATACGTATATATATAGATATATATATATATATATATGTACGAACGTGTGCACTTGGCTGGTCGCAAGTTGAAAAGTCCAGAGATAGACTAGACGCTTGCACTGCACGACTCGACTCTCGGTATACTCGCTTCCGCGTGGTTTTCCCGACCCCACGCGATATTCGTATGTATATATATATATATACCCGTTTGCTGAGTTGCGCACATTTTCACGCTCAGACGACGCTCGCCGCAACAACTGCTACCGCTAACTTTGGATTATCGGTTTCGGCTATATGTACATGTATAGAAATTTTGGGAAATTGTTTTCTTGGTCAATTGTGTCCGTGTGTTGTTGTCTGTGTTGTTGTCGGAATCGTTAGCCGAGTTATGCGCAGGCGTTGCCGTTATGGTACACTGGGAAAGAAACGAAGCGCGAAAGTTAAAGTGCAGGCCTATCCTTTGAAAGTGAACTATTGAAACTAGATGAGTGTATTTTGAAGATATAGTCAATACATAGAAGATATTCGAAAATGTTTACTTTGTAACGCGCCAAAGTTAGCACCTATTTTTCCTATACTTATTAATGTCATTCTCGAAAAGATTTTTGATTTTTAAAATGTTGGTTGTTGAGTTTGAGCTTTATATCGGAATAATAATTTTAAACTCTACTTACAACTTACTTTCTTATTTATTTTTACAATTCAATCACCCTAAGAGCTAAAAAATTTTCAAAATCTACAAAAAAAAACAACCCTATCGAATCCTACAGTATATATATAAAGCGATAAGCCACGTTAAATATCGCCCACTTTCCCCTAAATAAAAAAATCTACCGCCGTAATAAAATTCTCCCTCGAACCCAACCCCCCGTCCGCACACTCTTCAACTGTGCACTCGACTCACCATATCCCTCTCTCTCTCTCTCTCTCTCTCTCTCCTTTTTTTCAGAACCCACACACACATACATGTGTAATGCAGAGCGAGACGGTTACGCCCTTACGCGTTGCGCACTTAAACTGCTAGAAAGCAGAATCGAGAAACTGCACCGATGCGCTTTCGGAAGATATCTCGCATCTAGGGGCTTCTCTGCAGGACCGACGAGAGAGATAGAGAAAGAGCGCCAACGCAAAAGTTACTCCCGCTGACTTCTCAATCGCGCTTTCAACTTTTCCGAGAGAGGAACTTTTTATCTGCCTCTGCATGCGTGTGTGCTTTTCTGCGAAACGCAGCGGAGAGTATCTTTTTTTTTACTTGCGCGCAAGTCTAAACACACTCGGAATGAATGCGGTCATACTTTCATTCTTTCTTTGCAGCGTGAAGTTTAGTGAATATCCGCGGGGTGGGGGGCTTCTCTCTTTTTGTATGGAAACGTGCGTAAATAAATAGATATATATTTTTTTTTGAGCTGAAACTAGATTTAGCCTGTTTGTGTCAGAAAATTAAGGCTCGCATTAAATTTTGACGACTTCTGCGACACAAAGGATTTTGAAACGAGGAAGTCGAAAAAGGGGCGTAATTGTCAGAATTCTTAATAAGTAATTTATAAAACAAACAACGGGTTCTGTTGCGTAAGCGTATATTATAGAGTTGTACCTTGAAATTATGATTATCTATAGCAGCCTGTTCGTTTAATTGCACGTCATTATCAGCTTGTTCCGGATAATTACAACCCGCGCGTATATCTAATTAAATATATATTACGTTATATGTGAGGGAAATATTTTTTAAGTTCTCAGTGTTACGTCAGAGCAATGAAATTGTTGTAAGAATACGTTCTCGTAAGTTTTTATCAGCGTTAAATTACCACTTTCACTGAATAAATGTGCAGCTCGTTATTTGTATATAGATAATAACTTTTTATATATCTAGATATCTTATTCTCCAAGTTATGAAAGTCTTGAAACTCGTGGTGCTTTTGTAATTAATGAATTGTAATTTGTAATTAGGAAGGAAACTTCGTAGTATCAGTCAAAGAGAGGTAATGGTAAGTATTATATACGTGCTTAAATTTTCGGGAGACCCAAGTAAATAGACACCTTTTCTCGTGTCTATTTTATTTGTTTTCTTTTATTTTAAATACATGAAGCTTGAATGTGTTTTCACAATAGTTAAGAAATTGTAACTTAACCTTTTTACACAGAATAACTCACATCTTTGAAGTAAGTCCCGTTTTAAAAAAGTGCGTTAATCGATTCAAACTGATTTCTATTAATATATAACAGTTTTATCAATTTTTTCAACCGATTTCCCAACCCATGTTTCTCATCTACTGGCATCTTTTTATCTTACCAGAAAATTCCCTTTGTTACTAATCCAGTACTGATGGAATTTTTCCCCACCTGTAATTCTCGCGATTCCATAACACACGTCGACTTTATTAAGCCGCTCGGACGCGTTTTATTATTCATCTTGCATAGCACACCGTGAAAATGCACTCGCAGTCCATGTAGGAGCTTCGGAGTAAGCTACCGAACGTCTCGCAGCGTCCCAACTTTAATACTATCCCTTGTCCGCTGAGACGTAGGCAATTTTCAGTTTTCACGAGGCTGTTTTCGTGGCCTCGAACGATTATTGCCGGTTATATATACGCTCGTTCTATGCAGAAGTTGCGGATACGATGTCATTCTCGAGCTTGCTTCGACGCCGTGCATATGAGGTTTGTCTTTAAGCAAGAGCTTGCGGTGTACCCTTTGGTCGGTGCGGTCTAGCTTTATTGGCATTTTTATGCATAGGTTGTAAAATTTGTAGAGCTGATTATTTTTACTTTTAAGGTTTCTATTGATGTATTAAATCTATTAATAGGGAAAGAGATTTACCCTTAACGTCTACCGCTTATAAGAATTACTTAACAGGGTCATTTTGGATCCCTTCTCCGTTAGCATACTTGTTGCTAGGAGAATATTTTGAATTTTTGAAAATAATTAAAAAAATAAATACAAAACTCAAAATTTATGCGCAAATTTTTATATTATATAAGCTAAGAATTTAACCATCGGTTACTCTTAAAATACCCTGTAAGCAATTATTTTAAGATTAAAAGAATAGAATCGTGTCTGGGGTCGATTTGAGTCCATGTGCAAACGTTATCGGTTAAGAAGTTTGTCATAATATGTCAGTTGGAAGGGTTTAGACTTTGACTGATTTGAAGTTATATATATCTATGAAGGTTTAGGTTTACTCAAATTTTATGTACGTATTAAAAGCCGAGTGAACAACATTCCTTTTTAATGAAAAATTCAAGAAAAAGAAGTAATATGGTTCTCAACGTGAAATTTGGCTCCTGCAAGCACTTTTGTTCTCGAATTTTAATCCGACACTCGCTTCTGCCGCTGAAGCGGTGTCATATAGTGGCGCTATAACAAAGGGAATAGCGGAAAATTATAATTGAAGCGCGAAACCCGTCGAACCGAGCGAGCCTCGACGTGGACAAAGAAAAAAGAATTTATACTAAATTTCGCGAGCTGCGCCAAAGTGCAGCGTGGCAGTTAATTTCGTCCATTTATTTTTTTCAATGAAGTAGAGTAAGTGTAGAGTAAGTGTAGCTATTCATTATCACCTTTCGCGCGCGTATACATCTATCATGCCGCGTTATTGCAATATACTGCGAGCGAAAGGTTCGTAAAATTTTAATTTACGGGCAGCCAGTGAGTCGAGCTTAAATATAAAATGAAAATGATTATAATTTTTTTGCGATAACGTGAATTTTTTCACGACGCTATAGTTATCCGACATGTTTCAGCGAATCCCACGATAAAACGGGTAATTGGAATATTATTAAGTTATTGTCCGACTCGAGGCGTCTTGAATTTTCAATTTTAGCCATAGTAAAAGAGCAATCTACATTCTTGAAAGGCAACAAATTTAATCTAACAAATCCTTGAGATTCTAAGCTCCATTGTGAATTTCCTAGTGAAATTAACGTTATTATACACACATGCCCGCAGCTTATATGTACTTGGGCTTCAGACCAGAAACTCCAATTTTATCAAAGCAGACCTTTATTTCCGAGCTTCACAGCTAAATTAACTTTAAATTCGCGTATTGTAAATTGAAAAATTCCCGATGGTGCAATCTCATAATAGTAGCAAAAATTCAGTACCGAATCTGCGCTTTCACGCCTATATCAAACCCACATTTGGAATACTATAGCTTACATCATCTTTATACCATTCAGTGCCTAAAATGACAACAAAGCAAACATTTCAATCGCCCTTTTATTTTCCGCGCCGCAAACTGTCGTCGATATTCTCTGCAATTAGCAATATAGCTAATCGAGCACGAAATCGCGGACAGATTGCACGCGTGTCTACCTCAGCAAAGTGTAACTTTAACTTGGCGCGCCTTCTCCGCACATCGATTAGCGAGTGAAGCAGCAGCCGCTCGGTATTTCTTTCTCGACGCGGGCTCTTGTTACTCACGAGAAAAGAGAGAGAGAGAGAGAGAGAGAGAGAGAGAGAGAGAGAGAGGATACATGCTCGCAGGGGCTATTTTTAATTATTCCTCTGTCTGCACAGCGCTCACACTTTTTTTCTTTTCTGGACGTTACTCATTGGCGCGGCAAGAGCGAGAAAGTTTGGCGATAAAAAAAGTGTTCCGGTTTATTTTGGATCCGACACTTGGGGCCTGTGGGGTTAAAATAAAATAGCCGCGTTTTTATGTGTTTTACGCCGAGGATGTATATTTTGATGCTTTTAACGACAGTGTGTCACGGTACACCTTCTGTCTTGGTTCTGCAGTGTCACTTTTGTTTTCATCGATTCGTGTAATGTAATTGTATCGCCTTGCGGTTACACGTGATAAAATGCAAAATTCGTGCCTATTCCACATTTTCGCAAACTTCTTTGTGAGAATTATAAATTGCAATGAGATATGGAATTGTTGAGTAATGGAATCCTCTCGAAACGTAACTCTTATCGTATTATACACCGTTGCGATTTAAAAACCATGCGGATTAGAGAGCGAAAGGAAGGTGTTTTATTTTTGAATACGTGAATCAGCGTTAAATATTTTGTGACATGTTGATTTAACGTAAAGTGACACGAAACTTGTTAACACGTGTTTCTAAATTCAACGACGTTGAATTATCAAACGGTCAAGATTATTTATAAATTCTTCGCAATGTGTCTTTTAAATTATTCGACACGGTCGCGACGATAAAAATACATTTAATGTAAAACAATATACATTATTTCCATGTTGGTTTTGAATCGCACATTTTCACACGACTACAAGTATATTACAATGATAAAATTACAGCAAGTTTATTCAATTACTTTCTCCGATTCTCCAATTTCACAGGATACAATTAAAATAAAAAAAAAAGAAAAAAACATTAAATCGAATTTTGATGGCCTACGAAAGTTGGATTTCCTCAATTTTTTTTAAAGCGGGACATAAAAACCGCGAGACTCATCTCTTCGTAAGCCCTCGATAAAATCCCGCAAGTGTAAAAAAAAAAGTAAGAAAATCGCGAACAATGGACATTCAACTACCGAGAGAGAAAAAAAAAGAAGCAGTATAGCGATGGATTCTTATATATACCTTGAGGGTAGGAGTAGCTGCAATCTCGAGATCGATTAGAGGAGTCGGGCTCTCAAAACAAAGCTCTTTGTCAACATCCCCAAGACTTTCGGCTGCTGCTGATGCAGCTGGAAGCTCATTACTGCATCGACGACGAACTGCATACAGGGAAGCTCCTCGTCTATCGGCACTTTCACCAGTTAACGTTCAACTTTTACCCCCGAATCCACTTTACAAACAAACAAAAAACGAGGAATACATGAGACCTTTTGGAATAAATCTCCGAGTGATGTTGTATCCTCCCTATATTTGCACGTGGAAATTGTTGCCTTCGCGCACAGAACAGATAATCGATTTCGTACAATCTATTATACCCTGTTAGAAAAATCATAGATGCCCTAGGAATTACAATGGATGTTGGACATATTTTAATATTTCTAAAACACGGTGTATTAAAACTTCCTCGGAGCACGGTTAGTTTTCCAAACGCCGAGTCCGTTAAGCCGAGCTCAAATATTAATTAGAGCTCGAGGATGGTATTAAAAGTAAATTATGAATGGGGATTAAAAGTGGACGAAGAAAAGAGAGTCGCGACACACGCACAGGACCACTGCGCCCCATATAAACATGTATATATATATATATATACGTTTCATTATATGAAATGGTAGCGTGCGATGCCTGCATCAACATTTGAACTTCGGTATAGCGTGTGTCTACATTTGAATAAAAGTATATATGTCGCTGGAAAATCATCTGCTGCAGCTTTATATTTATATATATCGGCACGGTGTATCGTTAAAGTTTACGAAGTTGAATGGATGGTTGCATAAGTGTGTATTCGTTAAAAATTGTGACGTCTGACTTTATTCGTTCTTTATCTACTTAGTGCATCGTGACATGCGGTATTTTATACAGCGTGCTCTGCTTTGCAAACTTAACAGTATTTAAAAATAAATTACAGGTTAATATGAAAACTTCATTTCATTTTAAAGTGTATATATCGTACGAAAACGCGACACACCATTATGAAATTTCATATTTTTCCAATTTGTAAAGTTTCAATGTCGCGCATGAGAAAGCATGTTTTGTATAAACCGAAAAGGAATGATAGCAAAAAACTTGTACAATACTTTAAAAGATTACTCGATCTTAACCGACGCTTGCAAGCAAATGAATTAAAGCACCCTTATGAGAAAACTTCTCACCTACTCATTTAAATAACTAACTTTCTTCCCTTCGTCCACACACGCTAATCGGTAATCAGTAGAAAAGGACTAAAAACAATGCACAATGATGAGTAAATATTTCCGAATCCAAACATCAACATTACAATTTGTAGGGGGGAACCTTGCTTCGAATTTTCAAGCATAAGCCTGTTATAAAATTTCGATGCAAGGCGCGCATCTCGTATATCGAGCTCTCGTTATCAATACATTACGTCGGTATGTATTTTAAAGCAAGTTAGGCATAGATCTCCACGGAGAATCGGGGATAAATAGCTTAGCTAGCTTTGCGCCACGTCGGATATAGCATCAGATTTATCGCGTGTTCCCGAATGAATTTTGGACGAAAAAAATCAAACGAAACTTTTGACAGGCTTCTAGCTTTCGTCTAAGAAAACTGAAACTTGTCTTTCGAGAAACAAAAAAAGAACGGCATTTACCATTCGATATCGAACGAGCCGTTTATTCCGCAGCTATAAACTAATTGATGCACTGCACAACTGGTCCATCCTCGGACGGCACGAAAAAAAAGCCATATCCACTACATATATACATATAAAAAAAAAAGAAAGAATCCGTCACTGCACACGTCTATCAGGAAAAGAGTCGCGCATCGTCTGGCCGCGATAATCAGCACCGAACGTCACTCATCAGCTTTGTACATGTTATATCAGTGGCTGTTGCTGTCCACACGCTCATCAAGACTCTCGAATACACGCACTACATAAGAACCACCGAAAGAAAGAAGCGAAAACAAAAAAAAACATGTAGGCACAAATAATTCCCACCATAAACACTATAGATCCAGTCACAGATTAAGCTAGAGTGTGTCGATGATCGAAAAAGCTGCAATCACAGGGTAGAGAGAGAGAGTGTGTGTTTGTCTCGAGAAAGCACGTGCGCGGTATTACAGTTCGCTATATAATCAGCCACTCGATGTCTACATATATACGCGCAGATAGGGAGAAGCGGATCTTATGTATATATTGGCGTTTGGGAGCGAGCGACAATCCAACCGTCCGTCGAGGTGGCTCACCTCGAGCCTACTGCGATGTCCATGCAGTAGTAGTAGCGGCGGTAACGGCGGCGGTGGTGGCGGCAGCGGCGGCGGCGCATAGGGACGCCAGTCGAGAGCTCGCCAGCAGCTCTCAGCGTCAGCGCCTGCGTGGATAAGATCGCGCGCGCCGCGACGCTCTGCGTCTGCTCTACCCCTCTATATCTCTTTCTCTCTCTCTCTCTCTCTCTTTCTACCTCTCTCTTTTCGTAAGTTATATATACGTATATGCACATGCAGCTGCCTTGTACACGAGCTCTTTGCTCTTTTGCGAAGGTGCGCTGACTTTTCCTTTCCCTTTTTGTCTCGCGACCAAGCGCTTGAAGGGCTGCTGTATATATATACGAGGATTTGCGGATTTTCTAGGTTTTCGCGGTGGGACCTTTTCGTTCGGAGGAATATTCGGGGACTTAATTCGCTCGGGTGATAATTGATATCGATGCATTATAAATAATGTTGGATAATTAGCTGGGGTAATGAGCAGATTAGATAGTGATAATCGATGGGTAAAAAAGTGAACGATAACTCGCTCACTCTCTCTCGGTATGAGTGTATTTAAGGGATGAGTGAGAGGAGTGGATGATATATTTGTAGTGTGAATGTGTCTAATTTTAGCTTTTTAACTGATAGATTTTAAGACGTTTTTGTAAATTAAACAAATTGATTTATATATGCATATATACCGCGCACTGTGATATTACTATATTAATTATCAGACTGACTTACTGCGATAATTCTCTAGTATTTAAGATTTGGTAACGATTGACAGCGACTGTGATATCAATGACAATAAGTGTGCAATATTTTATTTGATTTGATTTGATTTGGAAATTTACAAATAAATTCATATCGACCTATGTGTGTATCTCTCTTCTGCGCTCATTTCACAGTTGCATCTCTGTAAAAACCTATATCTTATCCAAGTTTTTTCAATAGATATATAGAGTGCCAGCCCATTCTTATCGCTCACAAAGTAATTAAGAGGAAGCTCCAATTAGTACAGATCGGAATTTTTGCTCGTTATAACCGCACGATCATTCGCTTCCGTGCTTTATAGAAGTCTCTTTTACCGATATTGTTTTGAATTCGTGCACTGGAGTAAACACATTCTATATTGATTTTCTTTTCGAGTCGCGATCTTTCACTTTACGATGAAAAAAACCGTTCGCTTACGCTCGGGTACATTAATTGGTCCATTACTGCATTTCAGTACATTTATAGTTACGAAAGATTGCGGGTGTAAAACGCAGTCGATTTCTCAAGTTTCTAAAAACTTCCTTCGATTTCGTTGTATACGCACGCTTAACCCATTATAAAGGCTGCACTATGTCCGGGAAGCTTCGGGATCATCTTAAAGTTCGGAAACTTCCCGTATGTTCCCCGTAAATCCTTCCAAGACGCAGCTTTCATCCGAAACACATCACTCGGATATAAAGCTCGTTCAAAGTTCTCGCTATGCCATCAATGCACCAATAGACGAATCTATATATATATATATACTTACCGTTATTATGTTTCTCGAGTTGCCTCAGCTTATTCATAATACCTCGCTATATGCATTAGTGACGTTATACTCAAATCTCAGCGAGAACCAAAAGATTTCTTTTTTTTTCGAAAGCCCGATAAAAGCAAGTTAAAAATTGATTTGGCAGCGGATGAAAAGACACTATAATAGTATATATATACAGCCATAAGGGTGAAACGATAAAAAGACTGTACGCGATGCATGAAAGTACAAGATTCACTGGGGTCAACTATATTATTCAACGATGCACCACTACTACATGCAGCAGCAGCTCTTCGGTAACAGTGTTTTCGTCCCTTTAGTATCCACTTGGATTTTCTTTTCCGCCGTGCCATGCGGCCACGCGTCGCGTTTGTTTTCTCGAGTGCTCTCTTGCCGTGTTTTCGTATTTTCTTTTTCTCTCCGTTGCGCTGCTGCACACACGCGAAACGGAATAGAACGATAGCTGCGCGAGCTGCGTTTGTTTAAGTTTTGATGTGTTTGAATACTGACCGCATTCGCGCGAGCGTTGTTGCAGTAGAGCCGAGAGAGACTCGAGTTGCGAGTTTATTGACTTTGTGCAGGAGGCGCTTTTCCCTTGCAACGAGTGCCGAAAGTGTTTTTTTGCATTTCTCCCGAGTTTGACTCTTATTTAGATCCGTGTTTCTATCGAGGATGGGTTTACATTTGCTTCAGATTGATTATGAGAAAATGAGCGGTTGCGATGCATTTATAACTTGTTTCCGAGCTTGGATTTGGAGAAAATTGTGAGAAAACAGAGGTAGCAACGGGGTAATTGGATTTTATACTGAACTGTCCGTGGAAAAGAATCCCGAAATATGGTTAAAATTCGTAGTTGCAATGACTACATAGTCTCAATCATGAAATACACGTCGAAATTTGTCTCCCACTCGAAACCATATATATACACACTGTAGACGAAACCCATTCTCTACATCACTATAATGATTCGACGGTGAACAAAGCGAGTATAGGTATAGCGATCGATCGAATCCAATATAACACTCTATATAAAGCAGAGCCGTAATCGGAAGTCGCACAATGACACATGTGCATGTGCAGGTACAATCGAATTACTTAGGCCCCGTGTATGCCAGATGACGATTCCACAGCTCGTGGGAGAAAAAAAGGAACACGAGGATAATCCCTTATCTGCACTACACCGCGGGAAAAAAGCTTACAACGAATATACGCTTCGCTCGATACGCCTGAGATGGAGGATTTTTTTTTTTTTTATTCGTCGCGAGTGCACCGCATAAAACTCCTTTTCATTCGACCACCTGCAGATTATGTGCATATGCGACGCGTTAGCTGCTTTTATCTTTTTACCTTTACCTTTGCTTTACCTTGGAGTAAGACTTTTTCATCCGGTATAGCGGGAATGTTCTTTTTCTTTTCTTTTTGTTGCGCGCGGAGGGGGGTAAAAAAGTCTTTTTTATGTGGTAAATGGCACAGTTTGCGTTTGAAAGGGTAGCTGCTGCGGCGGTGTTTCGTTCTGCTGGTTGCCAGCTGAGAAAATTGTATTTTTAATTTAGATTTGTGTGTGGAAGGAGGGATATTTTTTACGCAAATTGAACTCGCGGGAGTGAAATTTAATCGCTTTAATATTTATCAACAAATGGTTTTTTTTTTGTAGAAAAACGAGAATATTTCTTATTTAGATTAAGTTCCAATGGCGCATTAACGATTAAAACTGCCAGTCAAAAAAAATCTATAACGCACTTTAAAACCCGTTAAAGCTCAACTGAAATGATTTCAATAAAAATCGCTACTTTGAGTAATCCAACAATCGCGTTGTCACTTTAAGAATCATCCTTATTTGATGCAGGCAAAAAGGATGAAAAGCCGCTTTTCACGCTCTCGCTGCACACACACACACACACACACACAGAGAAGAAAGAGAGAGGGACGAATAGAAAAGAAGGGAGGCAAATTTCATCTTCCAATATAAACGTATTAAGTCCGCCGGAGTGATTCGCCGCGTTTCAGCCCCTCGCGTTTCCTATTCACGTTTTTCTCTCGTTTCCTTATTATGCAACTTTGAGTAAGAAGCGGAAGCAGACTGTGAGCGGTGCGGAATTGCATTTATGTATATGCTTCTTTTTCCCTCCCTCTCTCTCTCTCTCTCTCTCTCTGTCTACCCGCAGGGATGGGGTGTAATTCGCGTTTCCTGGGCGCGGATATAAAATGCTCGAGAGAAGGCAACACACAACTTTTCCGTATAAATGTGCCAAGGCAGAAGTTTTCGCGCGCAGCAACTGCGAAGAGTAACTGGGAATATTTTATACTCGCGCGGCGCCGGCTTCGAGCTCAAGACGATATTTCGAACGGTAATGAGTTTCGTGCACTGCGGTTCTCCGCGATCAATTTGTCAATGTAGGAATCGTCGAAGTTGCTACGTTTACTAAACCCATTGCGTTATATCGATCTCTATTGGTATAATTATTATTGAAATTAATGTTTGATCAAAGTCAAGAATGAATTGTGGTAATTATATGGAACGGTTTTATTCGAAGTTAATTAATTATCACAAAGCACTTGATTTGGTAAATATTGTATAGGAATATGGGAGGAAGGGTGAACTGAAAAATAGCGAGAGTAATTAACATATTGAATTCCGCGACGTTGAGCGGTTAATTTAATTTTGTTTAACGTGCGCTACGCGAACCGATTGCAGAACTTAATTGCTTTTTGCGCAATCGAAGGGATGATCTGATATATTGTTGTGTATTGCATTTTAATTTGCTGCAATAATTCGTTGTATGCGTTGTAAATTGTATGGGATTTATTCGTTAGCGAAAATGAAAAATGTACGTATTACATACCGAGTTAAGGAATATTATTTAAAAAAACATTTGCACCGAGGTAAGTATAATTACTCTTTTACGATGTACGACATCTTGTTACGAAGAAACTCAGCTGCTGCAGTCGACAACAAGGGATTCGAAGTTAGAGCGGTTAGCGGTTAGCCTCATCTCTTTGAAACTGCTCAACTATAATTACTATTAAAATTACTTATGTTTTTCATGTTTAAAATAGTAGATAAAATGTGGGATAATTATTTTATCAGCAATAATAAGCATTTTAACTTTTTTTTTTATGCATGTGAAATGCAAAGCGTCCGCCTTAAAAACGAATGAAGTTGATTTAATTTATGCAATCAACTTTAGAATCTTGCGTGCATCAAAAACTTCGTACATTCTGTTAAAAATCGTTTTTTACTCTGATAATTTTATACTTTCGGTACTTATGTACTCATACTTATGTACTGCACTTATGAAAATGTGATTCGTTTAGATAATACTTGCGTATTGCACTCATGAAAATGTGATTCGTATGGATAAGATGGGCATCGCGTAAAATGGTCGTACGTGACAACACAGCGTTAACTAATGAAACACCGCAACATATACGACAACCTGTGCATGCCAATGAATCTGTACCATATATATGTATAGCTATAGTACATTCGCACGTTTATTATAATATTTTTTCGGAGTTCGAGCCTAGCGATTGAATTTTCTCGTTTGATACGAGAATTGCGATATTTGGGTCACGGCTTTCATATACACGACGGCTATTCCTCGTTTCCGTGGCATTTTTTTTTATTGCCATTCGCGCATATCTGGAATATGAAATAGAATGGCATTGTCGCATTATGTTTCAAGAGAAGGTCCAACGATTCGTTTAAAAATTTTCCATGTTTTTTAAAAATTTCCGTTCGCGTATATCCTTCAGAGTTAAAAATCTTCTAGTCGCGTCCTGGAAGTACATCCGCAATCCGTCATCGTAAATCAAAAGAACAAGTACACCCGCGAGCGATTAACAAAAAATAATAACGAAACAGATATCGATCGAGAGTCCACGGAATATAAAGCCTTTTCAAAATAAACTTCACGTCCTAAGGCGATGGTTTTTTTTTTGTTTCGTCCGCCAAGCCGAGGAAAAGAGAAATGGAAGGCAAACCATTTTTCGGGGATTTCGCAGCATTGTATAGGTATATACATATGCGCTGAGTAGGAGTAGGCGCGAGGGACAATTATCGTTTATATAAAAGCAGACAAGATGGGGGAAGGTTTAATTTGGCGGCGACGCGTCTCGCCCCCTTATTCACGCGCTACAATCTGTACATCGGTCGACTGTTTTGTGTGTGTGTGTACAACGAAAATCCGGCAGTTTAGTTTTGTGCACGTGAAAAATATTTAGCTGCGAATTTGAATTGCAAAGTCGGAATTGGAATATATTGCAACTAAATAAACGTATGGAAAATAAGCTGAAGCAACTTGAGATTTGATTCTTGTCAAATTTTCCGAGATTCTCCGATAAAAGGAATCTTCATTAACGCATTGACCTTGTCACTATATACTTATGAGATACCATCGCAAAAGGCAAAAGGCATTAAATTTAAAGAATGAAACATTAATAGCTCGCTTATACCCGAGGCTGCTGCGAATACATCACGCGCTTACACGCAGTATATAAATTGCGAGCGACTCGAGATGGATAGCTCCGAAATGTCGGGGAAGTATATTTTTCGATTGCACGTTGTATATTTCGCGTCTCTCTTTCTCCCAGCTCCCTGTTATAATACATTTTGCATCTCTCGCCTCGTAATACGTGCTTAGCTTCTATATTGTATATACACAGACGCGGTGTGTGGAATCGAGCGAATCCATGTTGCAACGTGATATACATATTTTAAAATGTGGAGGACTTTGGGTTTTGCGGAGATCGACTTCTTCTTTCTTACATCGAAATTTGTAGCATTCCCTCTCGTCCGCGACTCTCATTAAAATTCATCTCCTTGAAAAAGATTCTTGTTTATATTATATTGTATCAGACATAGGCAAAATCATAATTTCAAATAGATTCTATACAATGGATATAAAAAGAACGAAATTTAATTTACTAGCCTTTACGCATAAAGCTTGTATAGGAGGACCAAAGTCGATTTGTAAAAGCACTTTGAATTTAGCAAATCGAACCAAATTCGATTATCATCTAAACCCATTATTTTAGGTATACCCTCGTGTATAATCGGCTGTTACGATCGAAATGAAAGAAAAAAAGTTCATTGTTCTAATCAAATCCAAAAAGTGTAAGGACACAAGTAACAAATCTGCTGGCACACGCTCTCTAAGCTCAAGTGAACCGAATGAGTTATGCTCACTTATTCGTCCGTGCGCACTGTCAATCAAGTGCTTACAATGGCCAGTACCTATACACCGAACAATGCTCGCTTCAACTCAATAGGACTAGCCAATGAGCGTTTCAGTGTTCCTCTAGGCTCTTTCACTCTATACATATATATGCTCCACATACGCTCTCACACGGGCTTTTGAAAATTCTAAGCAATCTCAACCAAGCGAATAATGTGGCTTCTCTGCTCTGCTGCTGCTGCTGTGTGAAACGCGACAAATTTCGCTTTTGTCGTAGTTATGAGTTTCTAATTCTATAGCTCGCGGGAGAATTGGGTTTAGAAGGACCCTAGGACCATTGGCTTTTGTGTTATTGGGTGCGATTCGCTCCCGTGGCAATATATTTCTTACTCGCGTGAATTTTATTGACGAAGCAGTTTTTAAGTATCGCGATTAAGAGAAAGCTACTAGAATATTTGTATACGTTATCGTGATAAAAGCGTCATTGTAAAGTTATTGCAATAAAGTATTCCAAATACTGAAATAAAGCTACTTCTAACAAAATCTATACAAACTCATGTATGCGATAATGGATAAAGGCATATAGTATTTGATAAATAATTGTAGAAGTCACTAGTTTATTTTTTTTTTATTTTTATAATAAGTATGTACATACGCATATACAAATACATTTTCATTAAAAATACATTTATAATTTTCTATACAAATCTTCGTTTTTATAAAAATAACGTATTTAGATGATTAGATGATTAAAATTAAGTACTAAAATACTCATTTAATTTCTAGCGGTATCGTAATTTTCATTATACCAATCAACAGTCTCTTTGATAGCTTGTTTGAAAGGTGTGAAACGGAAGTCCGGTAAAAACTTTCTGAGCTTAGCGTTACTTGCCGTTTTTTTGTATTGACCATCAGCTGCTGATGTATCGAATACTATTTTACCTTTGAAATCAAAGGCTTCTGTCAGAGCTTCAGCTGCTTCAGCTATAGTTACCTCCTGGGATTCATCAACTGTAATTCATTATAATTTTTAATAGCATATTTGTTTCAATATTTCATCAATAAATAATTATTACATGTATGTGAAAAAAATATTACCTGATAAAATTATTGGATCCACAGAATCATATTCACGAAGAACCCATACAAACAGTTTAGCCAAGTCTAAACTATATATGAATTGTCTCAAAGGTTTTCCAGTGCCCAAAACTTTGAAAACATTATCTTCTGTGTTACCTGAAATAAAAGTAATTTCAGCTTCAGTTCAGTTTATGGAATATTTTTAAAAGTTCTTTCTGAGAAATAAAGTTAATTACCATCTTTCAAAAGGTCGTATAGTTTTCTCATTAATCCAGGAATCACATGACTAGCACTTGGATGAAAATTGTCATGAGGTCCAAATACATTACATGGAATGACACTTGTGTAAAGTCTTCCATGCTGTTGATAATAACCTTTGTTCTGAACATCTATTAATCTTTTAGCATAACTGTACCCATAATTTGAAGGATGAGGTGGTCCATTATGCACCTATCAAAAAATACTTTGAAGACCACTAAAAATAACATATATATAAAATTTCTTACCATAGTTTCATCTATAGGGTAAGTAGTTTTATCTGGAAAAATGCATGTAGAAAGACAAGACACAACTTTGACAACATTTTGTTCATGAGCAGTTTGTAGCACATTATCATTCATATGGAGATTATTGCGCTGTAAGTTAAAATAAGTTCTTATTATTCTACATTATTATCATGCATTACAGAATTTTGTATTATTTTATGTACCAAAAAATCCAAATTATGAGTCATGTTATGAAATAAGCCACCAACCATAGCAGCTAGATGAATAACATGTGTAGGTTTATGTTTTATAAATAGTTTTTCTGTACTCTGCTTATCACTAAAAATATATTTCAAAATTTAATGGAATGAGCACTACTACAAAATTCATAATAGATATTAGTATCATTTAACTTTCAACAAACCACAAATCTGCATCTTTTGAATTAACAAAAATCCACTTTTCATTGGCAGCTTTTTCAGATTCTACAATAGATTGGATTGCTTTGCCAACTAAACCAGTACCCCCTGTGACTAGAATTATTTTCTGTGTTTCAGCCATCTAAAAAAATTCAAATTATTATTTTATAAAATAAATTTATAACACTAAATCACCTAATTTATCTGATTGTATACTTATTATACATAAAATATACACATAAAACAGAAAAATTGAACAAAATTGACTAATTTAAATTACAACAATATTTGATGCCACGTTGTTTTATTTAAAATTTTTTTTTTCATTTATAACCTAGCTGTTTTCAAAACTTTTAACATGAATAAACTTTTCAAAATGATGTAAAAATAGAAATTTATTTTAAATGTTTTAACAAAATATGCATGTATAATATATATATATATATATATTTAAGCAAACCACCTTAATTATTTTTGTTTTTATATTTAATCACTTAATATTCTTTGATAAAAAAACAACAGAAACATATATACAAGAACCAACAGTGACCACTGGCCAGTGAGCAGAAGAGAAGCAGACAGCTGACAGAAAAATATATAGAGACTTTAGCATCAGCGCTGCCTATAGGCCAAATTTATAAGTAATATTATTCAAATAAATACAATTTTAAATTTATAAAATAAATATCTGTGCATACTCTGTACTTATATTTTTATAAATTAAATTAAATAAATTAAAATTAAAAAATCAGCTGCGAAAATTTAAGTATTTGAAATTTAAAAATTAATATTGGTTTAATATGTTTACCTTGCATTACATTTTGATTAGAAAATATTTTTATTTCTGTGATATTCTAAAAATAGTTACAACTAGTTTATAAAACATAATTTTAGTAATTTTAATATAAAATATATTTAAAATTTTTTAAATTATCACTATTTGCAAAATTGTAATCATGTCGCAAACATTATCAGTGTTCATATGTAGCTTATTGATTTTCATCATTACAGCAATTCATTTTAAAGTAGACCCCTTAACACACCTGAAACGGACATATCAAATAATTAGGAAATAATTATTGAACTTGAAAATAATAATAAAACATATCTGTACGCTACACCTAAATATGAAGAAATAATGATGGACCAGATTTGACTCCATTCATAATAAGGCAATGCTGCAATGATGTTATAATCAAATGAAGGTATATCTAATTTATCAGAAGCTCTAGCCATTTTGCCATAAGTAAGGTACTCATCACCATTATCAGGTTGTACACGTACATTTTTTCCTCCATGAATAAACTGAATTTTTCTTACGCCTTCACCATCATTTTTGAAATCATGTTCATACTTAAATAAATTAAAATTTTTATGATTTTTAAATGATTCCATATTGTATATATGTAATTAATTTTATTTATTTTCAGACACATATACCTACTTTAAACCACTTATTCTGTTCCCCATTTGTTATCAATTTAGAAAAAGTAGAACAGTTAGGGACAATGTTCTGTTTTGGAGATTCTGTGAACCATCTTATATCTACAGTTGGTGGAATTTTCCAATCTTTTTCAGGTCCACATTCTCCAGAATGGTTTTTAAGTAAATTCTTATTGAAAGACATTTTAGCACAGACACAATAATATGCTATCCACGGTGTTTGTTTATCAAAATATAATGTATGACCTATTGTTTACTCAGCTTATTTATGCCAAACAAAACGCTGAATCAAAAATCTCCAATGTTTACAAGTTAATTGACAACTTAAAAGTGTTTTATGGTCAATTTGGCAAAATATTTCTATTAATAATTCTTCCGGTATATATTTTCCTTTAATCATTAGTCCATTATTACTATTACAATTGTTAGATACTTGATTACTTAGTATCCTTTTATTTTTTTTATTATTACTTATTTTCTTTTTTTTTTGTTCCCTATTGTATTCATTTTCAATTTTTTATACTTATACTTTACCACGTTTAAATAACGGTTTATATTGTCACTATTTAACACTTTAAATCATACTGAATTTAATATTTTTCAATTCTTCATTTTTTTATCCTTAATTTTTATTTCGCTTTATAAACAGCGACAATGCATATACCTGTATAAGTATAATATTAATAAATATACATTGAAAGAAAACTAATAAAAAGCCCTAACCTGGAATCTGAAATTATTATTTTGAATTCACACTCCCACTAGTCCCACTATGTATATAACCATATATGTTATATTGTGTTAAAAATATTTTAATACCTAGTCCTTATACATTTATTGACGTAAATCCGGTAAATTATATATACTTATAAGTATACCTATGATATTTATAACACTCACACCAGTCACACCGTAGCCTCTCTTCAGTCTACTCTTTCATGTCTACAAGCTACAGCTGATTTGATAAATAATTAACCTTTTTTGGTTTTTAATATTTCACACTAAGCTGTTAAGCAATCATAAATACCGTAATATAATAAGTAATTATGTTAAATTATTAACTGTCTAAATGTTATCAAAAGCTATCCATATATGTGATATATAAACAGTAAAGCTAATATCCATAAAAGAAGACAATGTTATGAGGCACGCAAGAAAATATAGCTGCATGTTTACATGTAGGATATATCTATACTTCATATTATAAGCAAGTATAGCGTCTATATATATGGGAGAGGAATGCAACATACATACTCTTTGAGTTTTATTCATTTTCAGCAGTGAATCTGGATCAAAATCTTCTTTCTTATTCGTGTACCGATTTCCATGAAATTTTCGCTTTCGCGATTTACTCCGACGACTAGTAGACATCTTATTACCTTTCGGATACGATGACATTTTACTTTCTTTTTACTCTGTGTACGCTCTCGTAGACAGAAAAATCGAAACTGACGCTTAGCAAGACTCGAAACTGACGCTTAGCAAGACTCGAAACTGACGCGCTACTCTAACATAATATAACCGAAATCTTTTGTGTTCCCCTCACTTTGTGGTCCCAGTACCTGCTATACCGTTATTTTGAAAGAAAAATACAAAGGTGGGGTCCTACTATAAGTCTAAGTAAGAAATTAAAGCAACTACCTGTACCAATGCTCATAAAATTTGAACGATTGTAAATATCGTTTTGCAGTTTTCAGGGCGTATTTTTGAACATCAAAGCTAACGATTCATGAAAAAAAAAAAAAAAATTTTTTTTGAAGTCTAACGTGTTTTCCCCCCTTAACATAAATTCATGTATAAAAAGTAATTTTATAATCACAGAAAATCAAAACCATGATGAAAGTAAAGGTAATGTGTAAATAATAAAGAAACAAAGTTGTATACAAAGAGTAACATAAGATTTTTCTTTAGTACATGTTCATTGATTAACAATTTTTAAATACTTACAACTTCATTTATTTTTTAGTCAAAGAAGCAGAAAGTGAATTTTGCACTGGAAGAAGATGAAAAATCTTTTGATGATTTTAAAAAAGTTAAAATGATATACGATGAAATGAGCAATAATGGATCAATAATTGAAAATAAAAGCATCCCAGACGAATTATTATCAAAAATATTCTATTATACTGATCATAAGGCATTGCTTATTTGTCAACAGGTTTGTAAGCATTGGCACTATCTCATTCGAAGCGATGTTTGGCACAAAAAGGCAGAGTTTACATTAGGTAAAGTTCTACCTTATGCTGAAACTATACCTTGGACAACATATTACTTTATTTGTGACCAAAAACCATTTTATAAGAACTTGATAAAAAATCATTCCGGAGAAGAAGGACTTTTTAAGCACTGGAGTATAATGGAAAATGGTGGTGATGGTTGGAATGTAGAAAATCCACCTAAAGGTGTAAAATCATTACCAAAGGATCCTGTGTTTGAAAAAAAAAATTATTGCTTTGTCACATCTTTTAAAAAATGTTGGAAAGAGCAAGTTATCAATCTAGTCAATGAGGGTTTTACTGAATATATACTAGATATTTTACAACCAACAATAAAGGTATTGCAGCATATTTATGTGCATCTTTCCTTCATTAGTATATAAAATAAATTATTTTCTGTTAATTTTGTATAAATTTTGAAGTATTGAATATCTAAAATCTTCTCCAACTTATGATTGAAAATTTTATTATAGATAAGTGAGTGGTTTTGTTCTCGGCCCAATATTCCAGCCATTTATGAATGTACAATTAAATTACTTCGAGACCAGAAATCGGATAGAACAGCAATAGAAATTTTAAATTATAATAAAGTTATAGAAGGAGAACAGATGGATCAGTGGTTTAAAGTGAGTGTGCATAATTTAAAACATTTAAAACATACATGTAACTAAACATTTAAATTTTACACAGTTTACCCATAGATTTGAAAATTATGGAAAAGGTTTGAGGAAAATAAAATTCAGTCATGGTGGTCAAGATAGATCTTATGTGGGTGGTAGCTGTGGTAGCAAAATGGCTGGAGCTTGTGTTACATTAGAAATTAAAATTTGATTTACTTATTTCAATATAAGTAACTAAATACAGTACAAAACCCAAGCAGGGTAAAAAAATTATCTGCAATTTTTAAGCACTTTAATAAGCAGATATAGTTTGGCTTATTTTAATTATTTAAATGTAAAAGGAGTATGCCCATACCTGCTTTTAATGTAATTGTATGGGCAACAGACGACACTTACGCTATCATTTAGAGTACAAGTAGAGTTTTAAATTCAATGTCTTTTGATGTTCTAAATAATGACTTAGGTTTCGTACATTATGTCTAGATGCTACTTTTTATTACAATCTCGTGGTCATCCTCCTTTATTGAAAAATATTTAAGTGATTATTGCATTGATGTAAAGATTACTCTGAAGCTATTATTTTAAATTTATAGATAAAAATAGTACCTGTACAAATTTTTTGGATAAAAAAATTTTTCAATTAATACAAATTTTTTTTCTGAGTACTATAATTGAAAATAGTCCAACTGTGATAATCCAAATTTGTATCTATTTTACTTTTGTAATCAAGTTTATATTGTATTTTTTAAAACTGTATTGTAACATATATAAAATACATAGAACATTTTATAAACATATTTAATAAAAAAAAAACTTTTTCTATTGTAAACTTCTTTATTATGAAATACATCATGAAATAACATAATAATAAACTATAAATGTACTTCAGATCTTTTGAACTCAAGAGCAAAGTACAATTTTGAAATCTTGACATATCTGACTATTGTACAGTCGTTTTATTATTTGCACTCGTGATCAAGACGAATGTGCTGAAAACGCATCATTAATAATCACAGTCAATAAAAATTACTGCATATAAAAAATAAGATGACATTTATATATTAACTATTTATTTTTATTGAATCCTATAAATTCTAGGATCAATATTAAAGTTATGATTTGTCATTTACTATAAATTTCTATTGTGTTCTCTTTTAAACTATTTTATGAAAAAAGAAATATTAAAAAATATTTCTTAAACATAAAACTATTGTATATTTATTTATGAGTTGATTAAGATTGAATATCTTTAAATATTTTGAAAAAAAAAAATGTTTTAAATCATCCAAATTATTTAGACGAAAGTTACACACATAATTGATTACTTATATCTTCAAATAGTTTAGTAATGTATGTACAAAAAAATGTATTTATTACTATTAAAAATTCTGTGTGAATATGATTGAAGTAACAGTTCTTATTTTCAATACAATGTTATGAATATGATATTATAATGTTATAAATCAATGATGTTTTAAAAAATCTTTTTAATACGTTTCTATTTTTGTGGTAAATTTATTAATAATATCAATTTCTATGTGTTAATGTCATCATTTTAAAAATTTTAATCACAAAAAATGATGTATTTTTCTTAATTTGCTATTGATATAATTTTAGCCAGAAATTTTATACTGTACCAATCTACCCTGTTACACTTTTTCACGAGCTACGATCAAATTCTAAATTGCTATTACATTACAAATCTCTAATTATACAATATACGAGTTTACATAAATTAGTACGACTTGTTATTATTATATTAGTGTCATTGTGTATATCAATTCATACTATGACGACAGTACTTCATTAAATTTTATCATATTTTTCTCATATATATATAAATTTAGGATCACAATCTACATATTTAGTTGTTTTTATTTTATTTTTTATTCAAAATAAATTAATAATGTGCATAATGCAATTTTTACTCCAATTATGTGCAAAAAATAATTTTATATCTCTTTAAAAATATCTACTTTTGAAAAACGATATCGCCTTTGTTAATCTTATATAAATACTTGAATTACAAGTCTTAAAAGTCTATTATTACAATTTTATGATGACGTATTATTTATAAAAGCATATTAAAATTGTATGAATAAATTATTCTTAAAAGTATTAAAACTGGCCACATTTTTATGTCCATCATAGAATAACTTTTACATAAATGAATAAAAATTGAAATAAAATATCTATTTCTTGAGTACTTCTTAATAATTCTTGATGGTCGCCAAAAAACAGTATTTTTAAAAACATTCTAGTTCATTGTAATACTGCTATACGTATATTATACATACAAATATTCAGTTCGCTGATTTTTTTTCATTTTTTCCGTTTTTCCTGCCAGTATTTAACGCTTTTAAAATAGGCGAGGTCTATGATTAAATGTCATTTGTTTTTAAAATAATTAATAATTACAAATGCTTATTTAAAAACAATAAAATATACAACATGGCTTATAGACTAAAGTCGGCAAGACTGGTATTACTTTTATTAAAAGCTTTTTGAAATAGAAATAAATTCATGGCACATAATTTTAAATAATCAATTATACCTTTTACAAATTTTTAATCTATTTTGTGCATTACTTTACATATATAAAAATATATTTCGAGTCAATCTTTGTAACTTATCAATAATGCACTTTTTCTAAACTAGTGGGAAATAATCTACTATTTCAAACCGAAATTAAAAGAAACATATGCTGCATTGTGCTCGAATAATTAGCATGCGTCATCTAAAATATATTTTTAAATCGTTGCATTTGTTACTAATAATTTATACTTATTTTTTTACTTCTTAATAAATTTTCTATTTATATTTAAACATGGTGACGATATCTATCGTAAAATTTTGTTGAATCGTATAACAAAAACATGGAAGCTCACGTGTATTTTTATAAAATACCTTTTTCTTCAAATATATAGCTTGTACAAAAACTTAAAAGAAACTACAAAATTTTGTGTTCTAAAAAGTTTCGTAGATATAATTGACTGATAAATATCGTCGTTGACACGAAATGCTGTAACATTTTTACAATATTGCTACTAAAAAGAATATAAACTAACAGTAACTTTTAGCGCAAAGTATCATCTATTACGGTTCTAAATTTATTAATATTTAGCGCCTATGTTCATTGTACATACACCAGTGAGACAGGACATTCGTAAAAAATACTTGATTCTTTAATGAATCTAATTAAAATTCGAAAAATCAGTTTTGAGGGTAATTGATGGTGCAGGTACTTTGAGTTGGGGCTTTGTTGACTCTGACATTTTTGATTGCTTTTGGACTTGCTGCTGATGAGATAAACGTACAGCATTTTCTAGTTTAGTTTTCAATTCTGTTGATTGTGACATTAAAGTCTTGAATTCCTGTAATTTTTGAAGTATTTTATGAAAGTAATGCAATTAAATTTGTTACTAAATTATAAGGAATTGATTATTTCGTACCTGAGGATATTTCGGTCCGATTTTATTTAGCCACTGAAAGCTGTGTTGATGAAGACTAATTTGATATTTCGTGCCTTGTTGAAGTTGCTCACCCTCCAATAGATAATTTATTAGAATTGGAACTAATAATGTTAACATCTGAATTCCTATAAAAAAAAATTAATGTATTTTTATATTATATATGCAGCAGACTTCAGAAAATATTGAACAAAATGATAAACAAATTATAATTAAAGCGATAATAATAATTTCCATTAAGCATTATATTTAAAAAATGTATAAATAAATTTAGATTGATAAATAACAATTATTTACACAATATTTTTATGATAACCATATTCATCAAATAAAATAGTACAAAATCCAGTTCTGCAATGCAATAGAAAATAAATAAAATTTATAAAAATTGTAATAAAATTATCTATATGAAAAAATTTTAGAAGAACATTTTTGACGATCATAAATCTTTTTAAAATAATAAGTATAAAAAAAGGACTTCATTCAAATGCATCATAATATTAAATATCTGACGATAACATTATTTATACAAACACTTAGATTACATTCAAATTCCATGACATACAGATAGAGACATATACTGTACATTTCTAAATAAAATATTTTCATAATGTAAAAAGCAGCATTATGGTTTACAATAAATATAAACATGCAATTTTCTAAAAGAACTTGTGAAATCATAGCCATTGATAAATAGGTAAGATAACAGAAATATAATAAATTATTTTAATTTATGGCTTCCATTTCCTTTTACCTTGCAGTAAATCGTCTGATGGCATGAAACATTTTTTAAATAGTATATAATAATTTAGAATGAATTTTTAAATATGTATATGAGAAAAGAAAAATAAATATACATACGTCGGGTTGGTTCAGCTAATGAGATAAGATTTTCGATTGTTATAATGCACTCCAAAGTAAATTGTAATTCCACATCATTAGTAACTTTTTTACTTTTATCACTATACAAATACTCCACTATTCTTGGCGCGAGCGCATGAATATAAGGTGTACTTATTACACGTTCAGGGTGAAGAAAAATTGTTCTTAAGGTTTGCACACACTTTAATTTTATCTGAAACATTGAAAAAATATTTGTTATTACTGATGTTAATGTACAAAATGTACGAATATTTTCTTTTGTAATATTTAAATAACTTACATAAATATTATCAGATTGAATAGCTTGCCGAAAGTGATTGATACATGGAAACTGCAAATTCGGTGCACTTACTACTTCAGGCAAGGCATGAAGAACAAACACTGCAATTCCTAACATCATTGCCACTTCGTCCATTTTTGTTTCATCACTTCCTGTGAAATCGCAAAATATTGGAATGTATTTACTGTTAGATTGTAACATAAAATAAGTTTATGTGATATATTTGTATTATACACAATATCAACAGTACCTGTTTTGGCGAGATCTATAATTTTTGCAAGAGCACTCTGTAAAAGTATAGTCCATTTATCTTGACTTCGAGGATCTCTGGAGTATTTGTTAGTAGCAAGGTTTTTCAAACAATGTAATGCTGCATGTACTGGAGTTTCACTGCTAGTTTTAATTATATTATTCTCAGATCGCACTGCAGTTTCTCTTATAACACCAGTTGTTAAGTAAAGAAGTGTTGGTAGTATTGCTGTTGATCCTGATATGATTAGAAAATTTCAATCATCAATTCAAGAAATAATATATTTTGTTATTTAAATTTTGGATGGGTTAAATAAAAGTTTTTTTGGCTTTCCTATATTACTTACCAGTTGGAGAACAAAGACTTGGAAGAGCTTCCATAATTGAAAGAGCAGCTGCGATTAGTTTTCCGCTTTCTTCTGTAGCTAAATAGCCTCGTTGACTTAATATCGCTGTTGCGCCACCAGGATTTGGATTTAATGCTGGAATCTGACGTACCAATAGACACAAACAGACTTCCAGTACCGCAAAAGCTAATGACTTTCCTGGTAGAAGCTCAGCTGTATCTTCTCCTTCGCCTAATAAATCTACTTCTGGAACGTCTTTGGTTTCATCGTTATCTGATGTAAGTTCTGTACAAAGAATATTAGGATATTATACTATTCACAATAAAAAATTATATTACAAATTTACCTTTCAACTTCGCTTTTTTTCTTTCTGCTAAATCTTCTTGGCTCGATTTCATTATTTGTTTTAACACTTCCATTACCATCATTTGAATAGAATAATTTTCTTTTGTCAATAATAATCTGCAAATAATATAAAAAAATTCAATAAAAAAATAAAGGAAACTTAAATTTTCAATAAATTTCAAATTTGACTTACCTATGAAGAACATTACAAAGTTCAATTGGAAGAGAGCGATTCGTTATTAGCACTTTTCTAGCCCAACCAGAATCGAGTAAAGTATACAATGCACTTAGACAAGTTTCTATATTTTGCGTTGACTCGGAAGAACGAGGACTACATAAAGCTTCCATGCAAATACCTATAGTAAACATATGAAAGTGTTAATAAAAATTTTAAAATTAGAGAAATAATAAGTGAAATATAAATTTTACCAAATAGTAAGTGAAAACGTTCTTTATTAGAATCAGTCTTAGTTTTATGGTTATTATTCGTTCCGTCAGAGTTTTTGGTATTTAATTCTGCAGTTTCATTTAGCTCAAAACCTCTTACATTAAGCCAAAGTGTTGCAGCATATAAAATTGGCGCCCAAGAGTTTAAATAGTAAGGTCGAGCTAATTCCATAGTGTCTGTTGTATAGAAGGCTCCACCGTCATGCGGCAATTGACTCGAAAATTCTAAAAATTATTTAAAATTGATTTTCTATTGATAGGAATAGTGCAATAAAAAAAGTGGTAAATACAATTTTGGAATTGACTATTTACCTGGAGGAAGAGATAGTAAGGCATGATCTCGTAATGCAGCGAGCCAGTGTTGACTCAAACTCGGAAGTTCTGGCTGTACTAAACTTAACAAGCTTTCGTTTTGGAATTCAAACTCGCCAAAACCTTCTTCGTCTTCTTCTTTATTTTGACGATTATTTCGATTTGTTGTATCTCTATTATCCAACGCTGATCCATCATTTATCATGGCAACTATATATACCTGAAAATTATTTATTTTTATTGAGTGAAAAAAAATATTCGGTACTCACAATTTAAGTGAAAAGAAAGTTTTTATGAATTTTATTTTTTCAATGGTTTTATTTTTTATATTTTACAATAATAAAGTAGCCAACTGTAAAAGTTTAAGATTTAAATAAAGAAAAATTACCTCTGCCCAAGCCTTCAATATCGCTAGTCTTTCAAGCGTAGAAAGACTCTCGTTATACAGTTGTGGTCGGCTATGTCCTTCCCTCAATTTTTCTAGAGAAGAAACTAACAGTTGATGCACCCTTCGTAGATCATTGAGATCTCTGGCTACACCACTTCCAATCCAGGCACTGCAGGCCTCACAAGCAGCAGCGGTGACATGTGGTGACGTTTCAGCAGAAAATGCAGGTCTTAGCGCAGCTCCAACCTATATTTAAAACGTAATATTTAAGTAATAATCATATATTTAGCAAAATAATCAAAATTGTATTTCTCATATTCTTGAAAATTATGAAAAATATTTACCTGAGCTTGAAATTGTTCTAGTAATAAGTGCCCAGGAAATTCGGGTTCTGGCACCTTTGCAAATTTGTCTATGATCTCCTGTAAAGTTTTCAATCCTTCTAGACGCAGAGGATCGCAGTCACTAGTTGCTGCCATAAATGCCATCCGAACCAAGTCCGACAGATGTAGAACAAGGAAGTCGCCTAAAAATGCAAACATAGTAAGTGCAATTATGAAAATTTAAAGCGTAATTTAACGTTTAATTATATACGAAATAATATACCTTTTCCCTTTGTATTCTGCATTTCCTTTGCCATAGCCAAATCGAAATGCACTTGTTTGTCATTTGTGCATGCAGTGATAATACGTCGGACACATTGAGCCGCAAAAACTCTTGTTGGCCAACGCGGTGAAACAGTTTGGCGTTGTTTTGTAGATTCATCAGCATGAAATTCAGCTTGATCGTCGTCTCCCTCAGCATCGGCATTCTCATTGTCAGCTGTTGTTTCTTCGGTATTTACATTTGCGGCATCTTCTAGCGCACTTGATTCTAAAATAAAATATGTAAGCTTTAGTTAAATTTATATTGATAACGTAGTTTTATGAATAAGTAAGCTTATTAAATGGTATTCAAGAAAAAAAGATAAAAAGATGTTGATTTATATTTCACAGTAATGCATAACATTTATAACTGTACTAAACTAAATACCTGTTGCAACCGTTAAAACATCTTTGCATAAGGAAAGCCATGGCGACAAATTATTAGCGGCCAAAATCTGGAGCATGCTCGTCAAAGTGTCATGAATTTCTTTGATCAATTGACTGTCGGTTTCCGTGTCGAGCATACTAAACAAGACACCAGGAAGTCCTGTTTCCGTTATTACCAGTCCTTCAACGACGTTAGTGTCTCTGCTCTCATTAGCTAATGTCATTGCGTGCTCGCAAATTTCTTTTGCTTCTCGTTGGGCTAATTGACGAAGACATGATATTGCTGCTTTGCGAAGTAGTAAGTGATTGCTCGATAATGTGCGCTATAACAAAAGTAGAATTTTAATTTCTATTAGTGAAACAGCTTATTTTTAGCACTGGGTTTATTACTATGGATAAAAATATAAACATTTACAAAAATTTAATAAATACTTTTTTTTTACTATCCTAACTACCCAAGCAAACATGTAAGTAATAAAAAACTTACGCATAATGTAGGAACTAAGGAAGAAAGATTGACGTGACGGGGCGCAAATAAGTGTAACTGTTGTAGACATCCTGTGGCTTCAGCTTGGACAAGAGAATCTTGATGATCTTGCATTATGGCACAAGCACATAAGAAGGAAGATCGAGCCATGCATATTGACGAAGTGTTTCCTTTGAAATTATTTAAATGTGAAACAAAATATTAATGAAGAAAATTGTAAAAATTTAAAAATTTTAATTACCTTGAAGTTCCGGACCTATTGTAGTAATTAGTGCTGCCAATACTTTACCAATACATTGATGAACATCGATATAAGAATGTGGCACATTTAATAGAAGAGTCAGTGCTAAAGAAAGTGTAGGTTCAACGTATCCGCGGAACATAGGTCCACCAGAATCTGCTATTAATGCTAATGCGTGAAGTGCCCATACCTAATAAATAAAATTTCAACATTTGAAAAGTTAATCAAGAAGAAATTGTGTTTTTTCATAAAATTTCAATGACTACAACTTACTTGTACAACCGGAGAAGAATTATCTTGAGCTAGAGCAAGCAAAATGCTGACACTGGTGTTGAGGTGCTGACTAGAACCCATACCGCCAACATACTTATGAAGACATCCTAATGCTAATGAGTGGCCCGTTCTACTCACGACGTCACGGGCTGATTTCAAACGATCGAAACTTGTTTGGGCCATTTCAGCCGTGAACTTGGCATCGGAGATAACTTGTGCCATGCGACCAACGGCTTCGCCGGCAGCCCAGCGCAAAATAGCATTGCTGCTCACTAACGAGCTCTAGACGAATGTTAAAAAACATGTATAAGTTAATCAAATTTAGATTCAGGAAAATGAATTTGTAAACGTGACACTTACAATTATAAGACTGGTTGCTGATCTTTTCACGTCCTCTTGACCGAAACCTGTTTTTGCCTCATTTAAGCCCTTTAAACCACTGAGAACTGCTGTGAAGACGTTCATTTGTATGGCCTCTTGTCTACCTGATTTTGCGTGTTTTATGCACTCGCCAAAGTGGTCAAGCATCTGCAAACGATGTTTGTTCGCTACCCGTGGAAAGATTTGTCCAAACAATGAAACTGACATGTCAATCACTGCGACGCCAAGTGGTAGTGGACCTGGTAGAGATTCATCCTAAAGAAAATTCGTTTAATTGTTTAGTATAAAATAGATGCTGATATTGAAGTAAATTTCATTTTAAGAAAAAATGAATATTTATTAAAAATAATATCTTACCGCTGGTATAGGGCGATAGAGGCAACAAGAATTATGTTCTAATGCTCCAGATCCAGCAGCACTGTTAGGCTGTAACTAAAACAATTCATAATGTAATAGTTTAAGAACAGTGTACCAAATGAAATGTTAAAATTAAAAAGTAAAATAAAATATAAAATAATGAGTATTGTGATTGTACATTTTTAAAAATAAAAATTAGACATATAACAATGCTATATGTTAAATATTTTAAATGAAATAAAGTTATTGAAATAAAAATTAACAAAGACATAAGTTTGAAATTTTTAAAAACAAATACTATTAGAATTATATTATACACTAGAACACTTTGCTATTTAAGAAATTATAAATAAAAAATTAACAGAAATCGTAACATTTATATATAACTAAACTTTTAGCACTGAAGCCGTTTTGTAAACCACATTACTCACATGTTCCATATCCGCTCTTCTGTTAGGTTCCATCTAAATATGAATGAAAAATTTTAATTTTATGGCATTTAAGCTATAATAGCTCTAATAATTGCACATATGAGTCTGGTCAATATAAAAACTACTGTTTTATATATGTTTTAAAACTTTGCTAAAATGTTATTAACAACTCACCTGATCCTCAATTGTTCGATGATCAGTTTCTTGCAGCCAGGTTCCAAGTATTACTGAATCATTAGCATGACAGACTGTTCGAAGTAAGGAAGTTGTTGTATTTCCAGGATTTTCTGCTAATGTAAATTCTGACACTAACATTCTAAGAAGATGAGTGTAGGAACCTGTACAAATATTATAATGTTAGTAATTGATGTTTTAATAATATTAAAATGAAATGACAGTTCTAGATTATTGTGTACTAATTACATTACCTTCAAAAATTTGTGGTGGAAGTAGTAGCAATGTTTCATACAACCGAAGACGAACCATAGCAGCAGGTGCCTTTAATTGTTGTCCATAACATTTCAATACAGTTGATAAGCTGTAACAAATTTAATTTATTAATTTTCGTATTATTTATTTTTATAAAAAAGAATTTTCATAAATTAATAACATACTTAGTTAACATTGCCAAAGCGGATTCAATAGGGGTAAGAAGTCGTCTCGTAATGTCTTCATTTACTAATTCAGGGCAGTGCAATAGAAAACTATGCATGGCAGAAAGAGCTCCAGCCCTACCTTCCAATGTTACTTGCCACGTAAATGCATCGCCGCGTGCTTTTTCGCTTTCTAATTCCTTATTTGAACGAGGGAAAGAATTTCTCCATAACAATAACATTCTTGGCAACAGTCCCTTTACAACAGCAGTTCCTGAAAATTGACAACATTAATTTATGTATTAATTGTATCTGTCTTGAAAAAATGATTTAATTTTAACAATAATGTTTACCTAAAGTCATTATAGCTCCAATGAGAAGCCATCCTGCATGAGTTCTATTTAAAGACAACCGACTGTTTTGACTTGCACTTCTCAATAATTCTTCAGCAGTATTAAATATGATCTATATTTATAAATTATAAAAGATAATATTATAAAAGATTTTGATTATGTTTAATCACTTTAAATGAATGCAACTAAAATAATGTTTAATTTATTCTTTAGCTTACTTTTCCTTTTGTATGAGGAACTCCAAGAGGTGATAACCGCACACTACCCAAAACTGCGGCTAATGCACTGCTGTATCCTGTAATTGCTTCAGGTGAAGTTCTAAGGTTTTCTATGTTCTCTACACATCTGTCAATCAATGGTGTAATTTGACTTGGTACAGCTACACAAATACATCTCAAACACCATGCTGCTGCGAGTCTTGCCGCTTGACAAGGATGTACCAGAACAGCCATTGTCGTTTCAATCAAATCTATAAAATTTTAATTTTTTTAACATCACGACATTCAGTTTAACTTACTTTCGTAAGCATGTTTTAATTTTTACTTACTTAAAGACTGATCATTCAAAAGATTAGAAGCAGTCGTTCCTAATCCAAGAATTAAATTTCCCATTTCTTGCAATGCGCAGACTAGCAAATGTTGACTAAATAGAGTTTCTTGATTACAATCTTTTGCATTTTCTGGACTAAAATCTGAAAATATAGAAAATTAAAGTTGAATGCAATCTTTAACGTTATGAATTATTATCTATTTTAGTACAATTTAAAAAAACTATTACCAATTGAATTCATTTGTTTCAAAATAACATGTGCAATTTCTTTGCATGCAGCTGCCTGAGCTCCTTCGCCTAGTAGCTTCCCAATAGTTCCTCTCAACATAAAATTTATACACTTCCGCGAGTACACTGCATCAACATGAGAACTAGCAGCCTTTGGATTTGCAACTAAATCCAATACGTGTCCAACTACTGCACCGATATTACGCTCTAGCCAAGTACTGCCTAACATTTGCACAAAGACCACATAAGCCTGAAAAAAATAATGATTATAAGAAATAAAATGTGTTAATATTAAAATTTTTATCAGATTTTGCATGTTTCTAAAGTGTTATAGTATCTACATACATGAGTGACTCCAACTCTGACTTCTCTATTAACTCCTGAGCTGCCTTTGATAATTTCTCCAGTTCCTTTTAAAAATCCAACACCTCCTCTTAGAAAGCCAGACATTAAAATATTTAAAACCTCCTCTAAAGATATCTGCTTGAAATTTTTATTTTGAGTAGCTGAAATCATAATGAATACAAAAAAATATGGTTTTTGAAGGCTCCATTAGTTGCAATTTCATTTAAACTTAAATTTGCACATTTGCAATGTAGTTAAAGATAATAAAACTTATGTTTATTTTTATACTTACATGGAGGATTTTGGCCTTTCGGTGTTGGTAATTGCGTCATTGCTACAAGCGTTCCTAATAATTTTGCTACCGAACATCTCACTTCGTAATTTGATCCTTCAAATGCTCGAAAGCACAATGTGGCTACACTTTCAATTTCTGTTGTATATAAAAATGGTGCGTGATGCAGCATTTCCAAGAGGCACTAAAATATTATTTTATTAAATTATAAAAATAAATACTAAATATGTAAAGATTTATATATAATCAATAAGTAATTACTTTAGCAGCAGCACATCTCACAGCCATGACTCGATCAGTCAAACAATGTCTGCAAACTTTGTATATTTCTTTGTGAACATTAGTAACAGCAGATCCCATGCCTGCACAGACCTAAAATAAAACAAGGTCAAAGTTAATATAAATTTTCAGCTTGTATTAGCAGCATATTTTTGCTTTCAAAAATAACAGCTAAGTTTATTTACCTTCTCTAAGGTATGCATGATCTCGATACGAGTTTGAGATTCAGCAGATCTTAAGGATTTGATTAGAATTTGCACTGTTTCTTCATATGATCGACCCATCATTCTTCCTAGTTTCTCATACATACAACCAACACAACATATAGCAGCACTGAAAGTAAAAAAATATTCTTATAAATACACAGATATTTAAATAAAAAATAATTTAAATAATGAAACGTTATAATATTGCATGAGATTGTATTTTTGAGTTTAAACTGTAAATATAATTCAGTGTACATAATCTAGTTACAAGTCAATTAGTAAAGTAAACAAATGACTAATACTAACAGTTTTGTAGGAAGGAAGCTGGGTGAGTCATCTTTATTCTTCAAAATATCATTGCACTTATTAACTGTGTCAAAGAGTAAAAATGTATCACCAACGCTGAATAAAGTGGCTAGACATCGAGCTATTAAACGACGAGTAGGTGGTCCTGGGGCACCTTGCATGTGCCTTGTCAGCTGTTCCACCAATTTTTGTTGACACCCTTTAATATCATTCTAGAAAATAATTGATTCTCATATAAAATTTAAAAAATATCTTTATACAATGGTTTAAATTAATTATTGCAATTCTATTAGATTAATTTTTCTTTTTTGAAATACTTATAAGCATTTATCTTTTCAATAGCATTCTTTTAAGTCCTATAAAATATAATACATATTATTTTCATTTTTTACCTTCTGAGCCGCAATTAAAACTTTGTCCAGGAATCTCAGCCATTCGAAGACAAAAACTGGACGTTTTGCTTCAGGAATTTGATTAAGTGCATCCTCATTGAGGGTCAAACTATGACTCAACTCCATCATTGTTACTGTATATTTAACTGATGTACACTCTGTCGAAATTAAAAAAAAAATATATTATACAAATTAAGCCAAACTGGGTTAGACAAATTTTTCTAGATTTAATTATTTTAACAGCTTAAAATATTTATCAAAAAGGAAATTGTTTTCATTTTATGATAGAAGCCTATGTAAACTTTTAAATGCAAAAATACTTACAAAAATATTTTCATAATATTCATAAAAAGATTAACAGTAATTTCTTTACTCCATGCATTATACAAGTACAGTCATAATTAAATTAGTCAAATTTTATGCTCTAATAATTATCTCAAGTTTAAAAGGATAATTAAATTTTGCAAAAATAAAAAATTATGTATAATTATACTATAAAAAAGCAACTATTTCAAGAAATTTTATTTATGTAGTTGGTGTTAGATTATCTGTTTGACAAAGCTGAAAACATTAAAGCTTCTTATGTATTACTTCTTACCCAAGAACATAAAGTACTTATGTTTCATAATTTTAATTTAGTTTGAAGCCCTAGCATGAACAACACTTGATCATGTTACATGTGCATTACACAATTAAAATTAATCATATTTGTAACATATAAGTAAAAATATATATAATAACAGTTATAAAAAAGACTTTAAAATTAGTTATAGTAAGTAGACTGAAAATTGTAAGTACAAAATATTTTCAATTTCTATTCTATTTAAAAGTTATTATCTTTCATTATTGAAGTATGTTCTTAGAAATCCTAGCAGTATAGTCTCCATGTAAAAAGCATGCTTTTATTTTAGTCTGTATCTACCGCTTTTAAAAATAGATAATCTATAAGTAAAAACTGGAAAGCTTCTCCATAATCCTTGAGTACCTATATCAAATATCTATTTAAATCCTTATTAAAAAAACATTTAATTGTCATTTACTCAAAACAAGAACTTTCTGTTTTTCTATAAAACTGAACACTTATTTCACATTTAATAAAAAATGTTAGTAGTATAACAATTGCTGAATATTGTACTAATAATAATTTTTTATTCAAATAGGTCAGTACTTACATATCAGTTTTAATATCTCGGTTCGCGACAAACATTATGAATAACTGACGGTAATTATCCATGTATGACCCATTAATTTTTCATCTTTTCTATAAATAAATCTAATAAAAATCGTATACACAAGTCTCTACGGACCTGCTGTAGAAAAAGGACGATCGATGCGGAATCGCCGACCTTTTTAAAAGTCACTCGCTTCTCCTAGCCTCTTCATTATTGCTTATGATACGTGCGCCTCTTCGTCTCCTTTTTCCTCCTTATATTGCTGAAATTCGCGACGTGAAAATGGTGATGTCTGCACGCCACCCACACTTCACCCACTTTGGTGCAGAAATTTTCGTAGACGAACAGCACGACAATAACAAATAATTAGGTATACTGCTGCTGTTCGGTCGATTCGGACACCGTCGATAGATACATGCGAGCCCATAAAATTTTTCTCTCGCCCTTTCCTCCTTTTTTGCGCGTATTTTTTTTTGCTAATACAGGTTTGAGTTGCCACACGTACACACACACGCGCGCGCGCGCACAACAGACGACGAAAAAGACGGAAAAAGAAAGTATAAAGGGCTGGATTCTGGAAGGACCCAAGGAGAAAAGATGATCTGATGACCGACGAGGTTACTACGATGGGACTAGGTGGTTGTGTTCGTGTGGCGTTTCGCCAATCATCATAAATTAAAAGGTTGGTGGAGAAGTATAGCGGAATTCCCGCTTAGGTTAGAAACTGATGACGGCGAAGATTCGCCCAGAAAACGGCCCAAATATGTCACTGCTAGTTTAGTGTCTTATGTGTGTGAGGGCCGATTGCCGAAGCTGAAAGCGAGCGAGCGCGCAGCGCCTATAGCGCAATGTATTATGTACGCGACTACTATGGGTTATAACGTCGTGTGCTGCTGGGTGACTCGCGGAGAGATTTTTCAACCAAAAAAATGGTGCATGAGGGAGGGAGAACCGAACGATGACGATGATAGCCGAGCCAATGGTGAACGAGCCGCGGAGACGAGAATTTTGCAGCTGCGGCAGCTGCGCACTCACGAGTTGCTCGGTGGGTTTTGCAGTCTGGATTTTGCGGTCCTGCGCGAGATTCGGATTCATTTCTGATTCGGTACAATGGTATTTCTTGGAAGCTGGGCTTGACTGGAGTGCTGATACTATGGTGACTATTGACCTAGCGACTTTTTTAAACATTAAATATTCAGTCGCATTTTTGTAAATCTTTACTCACTCGGATATTAGTGAGCTTCGAAGCATATATAAGCAATATAGTAGATTTTTTAAATCTTTTTTATATTTTAACTGAAATTACTTATTTAAAAAAAATTATAAGTCGGTAGAATAAGTATTTCAATTTCTTTTACAATGATATTTCCAGTAGTCCATAAATATTTTCTTGAAATTTTGTACTGTGGTAGATTATGGTCTAAATAAATGCAAGAATACCCTAATATATTTTGCCCAAATTTAATTGTTTACTTGAATATTTAAAAAAAATTTATTGCCAGTAAGATAGAAAAGGTAAAATAATTCTCTTGAAATTGCCCTGTAAACGATGACCTCCTGAATGTCCACCAGTTTTAAGTTAATTAAGAGTTTTTTAAGAGAAGTTGTTACCAAAAGTGTTCTTTTGGCTTGAAATTGGTACTGGACATTCAAGACTCAGTGACCGAATTCACCTAATAGAACATAATGTTCCTCCATTTCCGAATTTTGAAGTAATCGAACCGTTTCAAGTTCTCCCGTTTAGTGGCAGCACTTTAATGATTTCGCCCCAACGCAGTGCTAGCATTGTGCGCGACTATATTCTTTGATATTATTAGATTCCCGCCATAACTGTCAACGCTTATGGCGTTGGTTGTCGTCGTATGTCTACGAATATTATAAAGTTATATTTCAGTTTTTTTACCGTTCATACTAAAACACGAGTTTTCAAATTACGGTACGTACAAAAAAATGGGTGTTTTATCTTGTATATACGCATCGAACGTACTATATACAGATTATACTATAAAGAGATCGAAAACATTGGGATAGACAGATGCTTCTTTGTAAACAAACTTACACTTGTTGCATGCAACGTCTTCGTCCCTTTAATTGTTATCAGTAAGTTAAGAGCTTAGAGGTATTTAAAAGTGATTAGAAATTCGGTATGTTCTAAGCATTAGATCATTAAATATGTCAATTTTGTAATTTACGTATTTATTTACATTTGGTTTTATGAATCTTATTCAATAAATTCATCATTGATGATAAAAATAATGTAATTTATTTGCATAATATATTTAATATTACGTAAAATTTTAAAGATCATTGCAGTTCCTAAAAGTATGTTGTCCAATTGTATTCAATCTGTTCAGTTACATAGGTATTTACAGTATATTTGATGTTACTAAGTGATTAAAATCTTAAAATCCATTTGAAGTCATTTGTTTGAGATAATAAAAAGCTTTTTTTATCATTCAGCAGAGTTTTCATTATGATAGAAGATTGATGTGAGCATATCGTATAAGGAATATTGTTTCTCACTGAAATAATTATTTCTAATTGAAACAATGACGACGCCAAGAAGAGAGTTTCTTCGCAGACCAGATGTACCTCGACGGAGGTCAGCTAGACAAGCACTGGCCATGATTCCTGATTCCACGAGTACAAATATTTCTCCTGGTATGTGCTATTTTTAATAAACTTATAAATAATAAAATAAGTAAAAGCAAAAGATGGTTTTTCAAATTAATTTATTTTGATTGCTCTAATAGCTGCAGAGACAAATCCTACAACTAGAAGATACAGTATGGAATCGTGGAATTCAGCACCCAGTCCTGATGAACTTGTTATTCAAAAACGAGGAAGACGCAGATCCATAGTTTGGTCACCTGACATTGATTCCATTAAACGAGAAAGTATTTTCAGGTAGGAAATATAAGTAGAATTTGTCTTATTAATGTAAAACCATGTTACTGTATAACTGTAAAAACCAGAGTTTCTTATCAGCCAAGAGCATTTTCTGATCAGCAGTTTTTCTTATTTTTTAATGTTAATATAATTTTTTAAACTTTCTATGCACCTTTTAGTATTGCTTTTTATTATTTCAAAATTTTAAAATCCTTCTATTATAGTAAAAAAATTATCAAGAATAGAAGCCTAATCAGGAACTGCAGTTTTTGTGGTAAATAAAAGTTAATGTTACAAAATTTTAGAAGAGCAAAATT
Organism: Megastigmus stigmatizans; assembly: GCA_900490015.1. Taxonomy (NCBI): domain Eukaryota; kingdom Metazoa; phylum Arthropoda; class Insecta; order Hymenoptera; family Megastigmidae; genus Megastigmus; species Megastigmus stigmatizans. Next base: position 4,282 of record UELV01079205.1, on the reverse strand, counting down.
TTAATGATTAATATCAATACTTATATATTCTTAAAAAGAATTAAATTCATGTAATAGCATATGTTAAAAAACAATAAATTGCAGGGATAGAACACCAGTGAAAAGTCCAACAAAAAATCAATCTAATATTACATTAAGAAGTACACCAAGAAAGCGACTGCATTTAGGTGATAATGATGTTGAAATGGCCTCACCTGAAAAAAAGATGCATCTGTCAACTAAACTATTTACTGGGAATTTGGCTAATGGATTAAGAGGTCTCAGTCATGAGCAGTTAGTTAAAATGATAATGGATTTAGTATCAATGCAGGAAGATAATGCAATGTCACCAAATGATAAATTACGTGATATTATTTTAAAAAAGATGCCAGTAGCTGATATTCAACCATTAAGGGAAAAATTAACGTGTTTAAGACAAAACGTTTATGCTAGTTTGGTTTCATCAAATATGGATGAGTCAGATTATAGTCGAGCATATGTTCATTTAGACAATTTCCAGGTAAATAAAACTTTGAAAAAATTTCAATTTTAATACATAAATAACTTCAAAATAACAGTTTAATATATATTTTTATAAAGTTACATATAAATTTTTATAAAATAATTTTATAAATTAATATTTTGTTTAACAGAAAGCACTAAAAGAACAAGGTCATAATCTGGTAGATTCTCAACACTGGACTGCTGTAATTCAGTACGTTTTTGCTGCATGGGCGATTACAAAGGACCTTCCTGAATGGAAAAATCAAGGAATGCACAGTACTACTCAAAAATGCTATAAACACTTGACAGAATTTTGTCTACAAGCATTACAAAATGGAACATTTGCAAAATCTACGATGAATGTATATAAAGACAGGTATATATATATATTTTTATTTAAATATTAAGTGCACAGCTTAAAGATTATTATTTAATGAAAAATCATAATTACTTTCAGGCTTCGAACTATGTTAGATGACTTCAATGATATTAAAATTTGTTTGCACTTTCTTAATAATGCAAGTGCGTGACATATCATTAATGACGTGGATAAAAGGACTTGCATTATACACATATATATTACATTTAATATATATTCACACTGTTTCTTAATTTTTTCATGACGTTCAATGGATAATGATTAAGAGGGGAGATTTGACAACATCTTATTAGATGTGAAAATCAGTTTAATCTTTTAGTTTACTAGTTTTAAGATGTTCTGTTTGAATAGACTTGACATTTTCATGATGTATGTGTATACTTTTGAAAAGTAGTATTTTTGTGATCACGCTATTATGCATGTTTGTAATAACGTTTTTTTTATTTATAAAATACTTTTTAGGAGATTAATAATGTACCCAGTGTTAGTCTTCCTTGACAGCAAGGTTGAAAATTTTTCACAAACCAGATGAAAGGATATAATGTTTATATTATATTTCTATAAAGCTTTTTGTAAAGAAAATGATAATAAAATAAGAGACAACAATCATTTCAGGTGTTCTTTTATTATAAACGATTTTTCACTTTCTCATATAATATCGGGCAATAATCTTAAGTTTTAAATTTATTATTACTTTTAAAGGCACATGTTTCATTAACAATAGGTGTGTTACAATTCATCGTCATACAGATCGTCGAATATGTAGTCTGTGCTTGTAAAATTCTCTACTACGTTACTGTTACTGTAGGCTTATGCAAACGCTTAAACTTATGCACAGAAACAAATTAAAAGAAAAAAAAAAACATTTAATTTGATTTTTGATGTTTCTAAAATAATCGTATTCGATTTACAACGATGAAGATTGCTAAAAGTTCCTTCCATTGGCAAGTTTACATTTACAGAATCGCAAGATCATTTTTTAAATCCGAATAACCAGTCGGATTATAAAAATATTGCGAGGTAAACTCAAAACGGCGCTTGCAGAATTTGACTTCATCTAAACTCAAACATTTAGGTGAAACAAATAAAAAAAAAACTTAAGTACATACACGCAATGACGTACTCCACATTATCTTTGGAGCATGAGAAAAATTCAATGAAGTATGAAAGTTACTTACATATCACTTTAATAATGACCGTACAGTGAAATTCTCTAAACTTATCCATTAAAATACATCTAATTATATTTTACAAATATTAAAAACAAAAAATCAGTTCTAAATTGCAATACACAATAATTGCATTAAAATTTTAAAAATTCAATCAATTTCTCCGGCATGTACACATAGTAAATATATATATGTTTATATTTAAAGTTTACACATTTCTCTGCTAAAATATACTTTTTGAAATATATAATATATAATACATTATTTATATTAATATAGATTTCTCAACACAAAATATGAAATATTTTGTATTGTCATTTTTTTGATATCGTGTCACATAGGATTTCACTGTACGGTGCGCTAAAAATTATTGCTACGATAGTATTGTCTAAAATTGCGACGATGCGAGTGGTGCTTCTTTCATTTTTATAATCATACAATAATAATGTCATGAGCGATGTATAAATATGTACAAAAAAAAAAAGGAAAAAAAAAAAGAAAGACGCGAAGTAAATGACGAGAATCAAGATTTCTCTTTTTGTTTGAATTACTTCCCTCTCATTGTACGTTAAAAGGTATTACTAGGAATACTTCTAATAAATAACAAGTCCGTCCATTCATCAATTGCTAAAAAATGACAAAATTAAAAGAAAAAGCAATAGAATTGCTTTACTAGTACACTCGAGAACGATTCATAGGACAATATGCGTTGAAGTTTCTTTCCTTTTCTCTCTTTGAAATTCGTATATAATATATCAGTTTCACGTAAGAAGAAGATGTGTACATAACATGTCGGCGTGTTACGTATTACAATATCTATTAAGATAAAGCTGCGAATTGAATACTGTGGTAATAAATGTTTAATCGATGCGAAACTCTCGTGATTGTAACGTTCTCTTTCAGTCTGCTTTTGCTGGTTGAACTCTTGGATATAGCTGTAACAAAATCAATCGAAATTATATTTTTGATTAAATGAAATATTTAAAATTTTATCGAGCATAAAAGATTTTAATACTGCACAGATAACAATGTTCAGGTGTAAAATTGTTTGTTTATATATCGATCCAAATACATACGCCTAATAAGTTTCTGGGAACGTAGCCCTCTCGATGTCCCAATTTGCTCCACCACCATTCCCTTTCATTGTCATCGCCTTTCCGTAATATCACCAAGGAATCGCCATTCTTCAAGGAAAGCTCGTCGCTGTGCTGGGCCTCGTAATCGAACACGGCAAATACTTGTCCATTGTTCATGATGCCAAGTTTCTCTTGAACACCTGCGCATAGCAAAACAAATAAATAAGTATATATTTATGTTGCGTTATGAAAAGAAATGGAATCGTTTCAATTTGGTATTGGTATAAGAAATTAATTTCCCGGCGTAAACGCGCTTTTGTTGCGACGAAAGATACTGACTGTACAAGTACTCGGAGCATCCGTCAAAGCCTTCCTCGTCCTCCTCGCACTTCTCCGCCGCGGTCTCATGATCCGAAAGCGTCGTAGCAAAAATACAGGCACCGTGCTCCACTAAAAATCTCACCATCGCCAAATTGTTACAGCTCGCCGCGCAATGCAGGGGTGTCCTAGAAATATTCAAAGAGATAATTTAGTCACTCGTTCCCTTACTCCTGGGGCTCTGGTAAATGCAGCCGTGGACTGACCATCCGTCGCTGTCCTGGGCATTGACATCGCAGCCGAACTCGACGAGGAATTTGACGATCTCTAGGTGACCGGCACAGATGGCATTGTGCAGTGCGGTTATGCCCTCGTCGTTGGCCGAGCTCGGGTTCGCCACCTCCTTGGCCGTCTTTTTAACGAGCTCGAGCTCGCCCTCGAGACTGGCGTCGAGTAGCAGGGCGAGGGGGTCGAAACTGACCCGCCTTGACAGATTCGCCTTGCCCGTCGTGGACTTGAGGTTGCCCTTCTTGCGCCTTATCACGTCCGCCGACGGCTTACCGCCCTCGATCTCAATTGTCTCCGACCTATATATATATATATATATATACATATACATATGTATGTAACGAATGATTTTTTTTTAATTTCCTGCATGGATTAGGGCTTTGTTTGTACTCACTTCAGTTTGTGATCCTCGATGTTGATGACATTGAGCGCGTCAACGATATCCGAATCCTCCAATTTGTCGTTGCAGCCGATCTCGTCTATGCTAACCGGGCTCACGATCGGCCTCTTGATCGGATTACTGTCCGTCACGTCGATTTGTTGCTGCTGTTGCTGCTGCTGTTGTTGCT
>UELV01079198.1:0-17658 GCA_900490015.1 Megastigmus stigmatizans | reverse complement strand
AACTCGGCCCGTTCGTCGCGTCCGAATTTGTAGATAAATTTGTATTAGAGTTACGACGTTGTTAGAATATATTTGTTTATCCGATTTAACTGAGTGAGTGTCATTTCGCGACCTCACTCTTCTTCCTTTTTCCCCGCACGAGCGAATACCGCCCTCGCCGATCGTGGTGAGTTGGCCGGCGGCGAAGGTGAGGAAAGTCACCCGGGCTCGCGTTTTCGCGATCCCTTTTCAGGCGGAAGACGCACACGAGAGAGACAGCGGGAACAGCTGTCTCTCACACGAGAAAAGCCGAGAGGAAAACCCCTCGGCGTTGCTAACGGGACCCGGCATTGCACGGAGGTGCGACTGTACAAGCGGCTAACGCCCGCCCGCACCTCCCGCCGCATCGGGGGACATCAGCTGTTAAGCAGCAGCAGCACACCATCCCGCCAGGGCAAGTCGCCCTGGCCGCTACGCATCCCCTAGCCAGGACCCCGTTACAACGTATAAAAAATTATAACCAATTTCATCCGATTATAAAGAAAAACAAACCTAATATAATATTTAAACCGATACGAATTTAATCCCATTGCATCCAATTATTTAATTCACTCTATTAATTATGATACGCTTAAAACTAATTTATTCCGATTAAAATCACAAAATATTTCATCGTATTTATTTATATTAAATTGCAATTAAACCTATAAACGATTATAACAGATTTCTTTCGATTACAAAAATACCGAATTTAATCTGAGTTGAATTAGATCCAATTATATCCAATTTTTTAATCGATCATAGCTGATATTTAACCTATTATATCTGATTTCTTCTTATTAAAGAGAATCGGAATATACCGTATTTAATCTTATTCCGAATTGCACGGATTAAAACCGATTATTGTTGAATCGGGTGCTCCGATTCATACTAATAAATCCGATTCAAACGGATAAAATTTTAATCCGTAATAATCAGATTAAATTGACTATTTTTAGCAGGGAAGGTATGAATCCATATTACAAATAATTATTAATATAGTCATTAACAATTCGTGATGTACTGTCAAGTATATTCATATTAAAGTCACCTATGATTTAGTGATTTTTTATATTTTTATTCTTTCGGATTAATTCTTTTATGTTTTCGACAAATTCGTTTTTTATTAGGCCATGACATCTGTAAGTAGCAGTTATTTTGAAATTTTTACCATTATCTAATGTAATATTTGTTTATGAATTTAGTATTGTTTATTTGTTCAAGTGAGGTTGATTCTCTAAGAGAATTATTTATATAAATCACCACACCATGAGCCTTATCAATTTTACTATGATTGTAATAAGTTTTATAATTTTTTGATTTAAAGTATTCAAAATGAGACAAATTCCATGTTTTAGAACATACAATTATGTCCGGCTTAAGAATTAATGTCTCAATATGTATTTCCAAATGCTTGAAATTTGTTTGCATACCTCTTATATTTACATGCATTATTATTAAATTTCTAGTCAAACTTGCCAAGTATTATTAAGCTCTTCTAGATCTTGAAATCCAGTTTTTTTAAAGTTGATACGATTATTATTAAATTCTTCTGTTTCCATTATTAGTAGGTAACTATACTTTAGGCTGCTGGTAAGGTAGAGAGTAGTTGTATCCTAGATACCTTGGTATAACAGGTTGTATTGGGTACTCAGTGTTATTTATTTTCTTTTGTATTAGGTATTTTAAGTATTGACACTTTGAATTGTCTGTTGCTAAATGATTTGTGTCTTTCTTGACATTATATTTATTATTACTATATAACAATTTGGACACTTAATATTAGTGTTGTTAGTACATTCTTTTGTAAGATGTTTTTTAGCACATATTAAACAATAAATCTTATTTCTGCATTTCTTAGCACTGTGCCCATATCTTCCATAATTTTGACAGGATGTTAAATTTAAATCATCGAAAACTTTATAACATCTATGACCAATGTAAAGTTTGTTTTTATTATCCCTTATGTATTTACAAGATTCAGTTGTTGTCTCAATAATAGCATTGAGTGTATTTTTCTTTGAGTTTTTGTAAGTGTGCACTACTGTACAGAAAAGGTCACTTTCACCACAATTTATTTCGTTTATGTCAGTTTCCAATTCTTCTAAAGTCAAATCTTGTTCAATACCTACCACTTTGATTCTCGTATAATTAAGCTCTTCCATCTGTATATCATACTCTTGTCCTATCTTATCTCCCAGCTGTTCTTGCATTTTTAGAGTATGTTCATCATTTAAGCATCTAATTGTCATCGAGCCGTCTTTGTTTTCTTTTAATTTTTTTTCCGGGACTAATATTTCATTTTGTAGCTTGTTGGTTACAACTTTTTGAATTTTGTTTTTCGAAATGTGGTTTCTAGCTATGATTACTAGACCTGGCACATGCTTAATGTACTGATTTTTATTATTAGTAATTTTTGCGTAAGTTTGGATTTTATTACTTACATTGTTTTTGTTTTTTAGTTCCTCTTTTGTTTTATTGAGTAATACTCTGAGAAGTTCATTTTTTTCTTGTAATCCACCATTTAGTTGCCTTAATAGTACTATTTCACCTTTAAACATTGTAAACTCATTTTCTTCTTGTCCATTGATGGTGAGGTTATTTCTATCAAGACTTTCAGCCAAAGCTTGAGTTTGTAGTGTAGATAACATTTCTTCTTGAGCTTTCTCTTTTTCACTGAGTTTAATCTGCGCAATTATTCTTCTTGCCTCTAAATCAAGGGCATTCTCTTTAAATTTTGAGGTTAGGTTAAGCTCCTCGTGTTCTGGACAAACACCTAACAGTTTGCTTACAAATTTGTTATTTCATAACTTTTTAAAATCAGACTTATGGTAATCAGCCTCACAGATGATACAGACAACAAATCCAAATTTTTTTTTGGGTGATTTTTAAAAGCTATTTCCTCACCTACATCAGGCGGCTCCTTATCGGAGTCCGCCATGACGGAAACCGATTGTTCACAAATCTTTTCGTGGTACGACAGCATTGCCGTTGTTAACAAGTTCTCAATTCTGTTTTCCTCAATCAATTGAAAATAATATCTCCCCGCATTCGTGACACCTTCTAACCTCATGGTACATGATGACCTACACAAAAATAGGCTGATACCATATATAATATTCATACCAAAATCATACCGGAAACATCTACTAATACTAACCACGTGCTAATTACAAAAGACAAATTACAGTACCAGCTAAATAATAAATAAAAAAAAGAGGGAAAAAATCACTAGCACAGAAATACACCGCTAAGTATCAAGAAAACAAGGACCGATACGGTAAAATAACACCGCCATAAATCAGACGGCACACACAGGACTACAACAACCACACCAATCAGTTACCTACGTGAATCGACAACTACCGAAACAAAAGAAAGGACTACACCCTGCAGTACGATAAGCGCGACCATGATCCACACAACAACGAAATCGTACAGACGGCCACAAGAAACTCACAACAGTAGAAAATTTGTGACAGTGACATCTGTATTGTTCTCAATATACAATTCACTCCCATTAATAACAAGGCAAGACATCATCTTTGAGGAAGACGACCATCTGGATGATAAATGTGTAACATATGACGGAGTCTTCCTGAAAATGTCCAGGTGACCAGGAAGACCCTATGGATGACGGGCTGAATTCTACGAGAAAGGCGACCTTCTGGACAATCGACGTGCGAAATTTCAAGGTATCTTCGTGAAGTAGATGTACAGGTGGCTTGGAACACACTAAGCGCGGCAAAACATTATCTATGGTGAATGCTACATTCTGGAGAACGATGTGTGGAATTTCAAGAGGTGTTTGTGAAGAAGACTTACATGTGACCAGGACCATACTAAGGATGGTGAGACATCTTCGAGGAAGACGGCATTCTGGATAAACGATAAGTGAAATTTATAGGGGTCTTCCTGAATATCTTAAGATGGCCAGGAATACCCTAAGGGCGACAAAACATTATCTACGGGGAATGCTACATTCTGTAAAAAGATGTGTGAAATTTCATGGGGTGTCCCTGAAGAAGATGTGCATTTCACCAGGAACCACTTAAGGTCGGAGAGACCTCATCTCCCAGGAAGGCCATCTTCCTATCAAACAATACGTATAGTTTCAAAGGGTCTTCCTGTAGATGTACTGGGGGCCAGGAATACCCTAAGGGCGGCGAGAAATCATCTAGGTAAAAGGTAACCTTTTGGACAAACAATTAGTCAAATTTTAATGTGTTTTTCTAAAGAAGATGTCCATGTTTCGGACGATCGAAGTGCAAAATTTGAAAGGGTCTTCCTGAAGATGTATCAGTGATCAAGAATAAAGTAAGGATCGGCGAACATCAGCTATGAGGAAAGCGACCTGATGGACATATGATGTATGTAATTTCAAGCGATATTTTCGAAGATGTCCCGGTGTCCAGGAAAATCCTAAGGACGGTCTGTTATCATTTCGAAGTATACCTTCTCGAAAAAGGATTTGAGATATTTCGTAGGGTCTTTCTGAAGTAGATGTGCATGGGACCAAGAACAGACTAAGGATGGTGACACCTCATCTACAAAAAGAGGACCTTCTAGACGATTTGTGCGTAATTTCAAGTGGTATTCCTGAAAGAAATGTACAGGTGGCCAGGATCGCCCTATAGACTGTAAGGCATCATCAGCGGGGAAGACTACGTTCCTGACAAACGATGGTATATCATTAAGCGATCTTCCTGCAGTTTTCCATGTGGCTGGGAACAACCTTAGGACGGCAAGAAATCATCTACAGGGAAGACGATCTCCTAGACAACGATGTGCGAAATTTCACGGGGTCTTCCCGTAAATGTTCAAGTGGCCATCTACGAGGATAGTGCGCTTCTGAACAAGCGATGTGCGTAATTTCAATAAATTTGCATGAAGATATCCAGGTGGCTGTGAACAACCTAAAGGCAGCGAGACATCATCTACGAAGAAGGGGACTTCTTGGACAAACGCCGTCTTAAATTTCGAGGGGTCTTCGTGAAAAATATGTCCGGGGGGCTTGGAGCACCCTAAGGAGGTAAACGATCATCTACGAGGAAGGCGGCCTTCTGGTCGAACGGTGTGTAGAGTTTGAAGAGGTCTTCCTGAATAAAATATCTAGTTCACCAGTAACCCCTGAGGATGGCGTGACATTATCTACGAGGTAGATGACCTTCTGGAGGAATGGTGTGTAAAATTTGAACAGATCTTCCTGAGAAAGCTGTACAGGTAACCAGGAACACCCCAAGGACGGAAACCATCATCTACGTGCAAGGCGACCTTCTGAACAAAAGATGTGTGAAACTTCAAGGGGTCTTCCTGAAAAAGATGTACCAGGTATCAAGTAACATCCTAAGGATGGCAGGATATGATGTACGAGGAAGGCGACATCCTGGACAAAAGAGGTGTGATACTTCAAGGGGTCTTGCTAAAGAAGATGTCTAGTTGGTCAGAAACCCCCTCAGGGTGGCGAGACATCATCTACGAAGAAGGCGACCTTCTGGATAAAAGATCTGCAAAATTTCAATGGGTCTTCGTAAAGAATATGTGCCGGCAATCACCCTAAGGTTGGCGAGGCATCATGTACGAGAAAGGTAACCTGTTGCACAAACACCGTGTTAAATTGCAAGATGTTATTCTGACGAAGTGGCCACAAAAAGTAGCAATTTGTGCATTTCGTTAAAAAATAGGTATTTTCGATACAAGTGCGCAAAGAAGGGGTTTGTTAAAAAGTACGTATTTTCGATACAAGTGCGCATACTGGTCTGTAGCCAGTGCAATATTAGGAATAAGCTGAGAGCGAAAGAAACAGAGAAGGTAGTGCAGAGAGAACAGCTCAGAGTAAATACTTGCAGTACTTCCGTGCAGGATTGCAAGCGGCAATCCCTGTAAATGCGTGTGAGGTTCGCGAATAGTTTTATCACTTAAAGTATATAATTTATACTGAAAAAATATATAAAATTATATTAAATTCATATAGTCTTCATTCATGAAAGAACCCTTAAATTTCCCTAATATCCTAATAGCCTCCCTAATAGCCTCCGTTACAATAGTAAAAAATAAATATAAATGTAATATAGATACAATATCACTGGAATATTGTACAATATAGCTGCAATATTAACCAGTATCAACGATTATATTATTGAAAGTAATCAAAAATATTACGGCAGGATCCCACATATATTACGGTTATATCACAGAAATATTACTGTCATATTGTTGTGCTAGAATCGTCGGGAAAATTTTGTTTTGAAGCAATATCATTGAAATATTGCTGTATGATCCCAGAAATATTACAGTTATATCACAGAAATATTACCGCAATATTGCTGTGATAGAATTATCGCCAACTTTTGAACTTGAAACAATATCACTGCAATATCACTGTAATAAATCACGGTAATATTTCAATATCATATTGCATTATTGCTGCAGAATCTCAGAAATGTTACAATTATGTCACAGAAGTTTTACCTTAATATTGCTGTAATAGAAATGGCATGAACATTTGAGCGTGGAGCAAAATCACTGATAATATGTGTGCATATTGCAATGTCACATACCAATATTGCAGACATATTATTAATTACTTATAAGCTGTGACCGCACTACAACATACACATAACAACAGATTTTTACTTGATATGCATAAATGGCTCTTACCCTGATAGTAGATTGCGACTTAAATCAATTTTGTTATGTAATTTGCATGTCGTTATATCTCTGTTATGGCATCTTTTTAAAGCTGAAAATATAAAAAAAAAATAGAAGTTCATGTATGTCCCTAACTAAATGCATACTATAAAATTACCTTTTAATATTGATTGTGCTTCTGCTCTTACGAATCGAACAGTAGTTGAAGATATTATTTCAGATCCAAGCGATTCAACCGCATCTAATATAGTTTCGTCATCATCCAAGCAAAACGTTTCACATGAAACCTAAAAATATTGTGAATAATATAGGCAATAATTGATGTATTGTGGTAGAAATAATACAACAGAATAATTCAACATATTTTTTTTAGCATTCTATAGTAGAAATAAGGTAGCTCTAAATGCTCTTCACTATTTCATAAACCAATAATATTGTTAAAACTACCTTCTCCGTGGATTGCGGGACCGTGAAGACTGTGAGAGGGCTTCCCACATAGCACTTGATATTGCACCAATATTGTTGCAGTATTCCAATATTAGAGCAATATTACAGTAAAGTTGAAATATTGCAGCAATATTACCGCTGTGTATACATACAGCGCAATATTCTAGCGATATTCCAGTGAAACTGCAATGTGATATATCAATACGCAATTTTGCAGCAATATTTTAGTGATACTGCAATGTGATATATCACTAAGCAATATTGCAGCTATATTCATGTGATACTGAAACGTGATATATCGCTACACAATATTTCAGCAATATTCCAATGATACTGTAAAGCGATACAATACTATATAATATTGCAGCGATACAATACTATATAATACTGTAATGTAATATATCGCAAGCAATATTGCAACGATATTTCCTTAACGTTTCTGTGGTGTATATCGCACCGTAATATTGCAGCGACATGCCAGTAATATTGCAATCTGATAAATCGCAACGCAATATTGCAACGATATTTCCATAATATTGTAATGAGATATATCGCACCGGAATATTGCAGCTATATTCCTGTGATTCTGCAATGTGATAGATCACTACGCAATATTGCAGCGATATGCCAGTGAAAGATACTCCAATAAGCTATATCACTTCGCAATATTACAGCAATAATCCATTGATACTGCAATGTGATGCGATATATCGCAACGCAATATTACACGAATAGTTCTGTGATATTACATTATTACATTAAAAACGCAATATTTATTTTTTATCTCGATGACCAATATATCTCATAGTTAAAACTATAATAGATAGATACAGTTTTGTATTTTATACCAATATCTATAAGATTTTAAATTTTTCTTAATTGGTAATATTTGTTTAATGAATCTAACAGAAATAAGAATTATGTAAAACGTAGAACAATATGAGAATGTAAAACATATATTCTTCAACTGTTCCAATTACAATAATGTATTTTATTTGCGTTATTTATAGTAAAGCATCTTAAAAATATAAATCAATACAAATTTGAACATTAATTATACAAATATAAAATATTATTTTTGATGGTATTCACCGTCGGGATAAACTGATGACACTATTATTATTATTAATTAATTGTTATAAACAAGCAATGTCCAAGTATACCAAGTGGTGGATCGATCAAATTAATCAAAATGATAATTATGTATTATATGTTGGGGAGACGAAAAAAATTGACATGGTTGAGATTCGATACAGAGCCCTGCAAAAAGTTTGTATTATAGCATAACACCTTAGCCCCCGCGACCAATCATGCATGATCACTTAAAAAGTGACTGAAATTCGTACAGAGTCACCGAATCAACGGGATTAAAGTTAGTTTAAATATATTTTTTCTTCCAGATGCATTTTAATAAATATTTCCTTGTTTTTTAATGTTTTGTCCGTGTTGTCTGGTAGCTTTTGCTGCTCTTCTTGTTTTCTATATAATTTACTATAAAAAGGTAGAATTTCTTTCTTCCTGAGTACATTACATTTCTCAATTGTATCTGCATCAGGATCTATGATATGTTTATGCAATTCCTCGTAAGGTCCATATAAGAGAACAAACGGCGGGTAATGTGTGGTGGAGTGAATACTTTGATTGTCTATTAAAATGGCGGTAGTCATATGATTTTTGTCAATTTCTCTCGGATTTTGATCCACGAGTATGCTTAATTTTTCCTACAAAGTAGAATGCAATCTTTCTATTGGTCCATTGGAGGTGTGTCTATTGATAGTTTTTTGATGATATTCAATTTTGTGTATTCGACAAATTTGCTTAAATACGTTTGAAATAAATTCGCTTCCATTATCTGAAGTAATTTTGTCTGGAAAGTTATTGTGTGAAGCGAAGTGTCGTAATTTATTTATTACGGTCGTGGCATTGCCATCAGGTAGATGGTAAGCTTGGGCATGTTTTAAGAATACATCTATAATCGTGAGAAACTCTTCTTTATTGAAATGAAATACGTCTATATGTTTATGCTGGAGAGGCCTGTTGGCTATTATAGGGCCGTAAGTTCTGGTTTCATAGGGTCTTCTTCCGTATTTATGTTCAAGACATATTTCGCACCGAATTATATAATTTTGGATGATTCTGTCCATGTTCGGAATGTATAATTTTTTCTCAAAGTAAACTGTTATTTTCTGAATTCCATTATGATTGCTGTTATGATATTTCTCTAATTCCTTCAGGAAGTTAGTTCGATTTACTACCGGTGTATAAGTAGTCGTTTTGATCCATTTTAATTTTTCATTAAAATGTTCTTGCATTACTCTGCAAGTAATTTCTTCTAATTCATCAGTTATAAAGTAGATGCCGTATTGTTTATCGGGTTTTATATTTTCATTGAAAAATTTGATCAGTTGTGTTTCTGCGATTAGCTTATTTATCTTTATCAAATATTGTACTCTTAGTTTATCTTTTGTCGTTTTTACTTTGTAGTCATTACCTCCTATAATTATTATGCTACAATTAAACGCATGGCTATTTTTGTCTAGTATGGGTAAAGAAAATACCGGGTTCTCTTCAGCAGAATGTACAGTTATTAAATCATCGTCATCAAACATTTCGTCTAATTCTTCGACAGTGAGAAAAACCTCATCCGGTGCTTGGGGCATTTTCCTCTTCTATGTTTATTTCCACTCGACTTAAGGCATCAGCTACGTTGTTTTCTTTACGTTGTTATATTTTACATTATAGTCGTATTCTTCTAGCTTAATTTTCCAGCGAATTAATCTAGAATTAGGTGTTTTTAGAGACCAGAGCCAAGTGAGTGGTTTATCATCTGTTTCTATAATGAATTTTTTTCCATATATATACGGTCGAAAATGTCTGCATGCATCCACTATGGCCAATAATTCTTTCTCAATTGTGGAATAATTTTGTTCAGTTGAATTTAAAGTTCTTGAAAAATAAGAGATGGGATGCCCTTCTTGCGATAAGACGGCTCCGATTGCAACATTCGATGCATCAGAAGTAATGTGAAATTGTATTTCAATGTTGGGGTATTTTAGTATTGGTGCATTCGTAATTAGTTCTTTACATTTATTGAATGCTTCATTAAAATCTGCATTTTCGCAATTTACCTTCTCTCCCTTTGTGACGTCGAGTGGCAACACACAAATGTTATTAAATATTTTTGAGCCTAGACTTGCGTCTAATAGCTCGGGACTCTTTATGGAATGTTCTTCGGGACTGTGTGTGTGTGTTCGTGTATTTATACGTTTTGCCCAGCGAGCTATTTGCCCCTGAACAAATTCGTGTAATGTGTGTGTGTGCGTGTGTCCTTATTCGTCCAGCGAGCTATTTGCCCCTGAACGAAGATAGAATGAATTCCTTATTCGTCCAGCGAGCAATTTGCCCCTGAACGAAGATCGGAATGTGCTTGAATTAATGCGGTGATCTCAACGTTAATTGAGTCCTGAATCCATTCAAGAACGTTTTGTGTGTGTGTATAAAGGATATAACAGAATATTAAATTGCAAAAACTTACACTTTTATTAGTCGGTGAACAATAATGTTTACAAAATGTGTGTCGATTTCCTTTAAACTTTAACCCCGCACTTGAACGAACTGAACCTTTTGTAGATTATCGCGATTCTAATTTGAGTTAAGTTGAGTCTAATGCTGTGCTGCTGTTGCTGAGAATAATGCTGCTATTGCTGAGAAGAATGCTGCTGTTGCTGAGAATAATGCTGCTGGCGCGTCTGGCTGCTGAAGCAAGTGTTCGAATGTTACAATTTCGAGTTCCGGAGTGGACTCCGGAATCTCTACTGACTTTGCAGCGCGATGCGTGCATTTTTTAAGGAACGATGACCCGCCTTGTAGTTGGGTGGGCGTGATTGGGCCAGCGAGAGAGTAGTGGTGTTGAGCGCTGGTTAGAGTAGCAATGTCAAGGGCAGGCTTTCTTCTCTCATTTTTGGTGTTTTCCTAATTTTCCGGATCCTTGATTGGATGGGTCTGAGTCCCTCGGGCGTCTCTTGAGGGTGGAGTCTAAAGTTGCTTTCTATGTTTTTCCATGGATGTCGTCACGATTAAGTTTTCGCATTGCATTATTCTTTGTTAATTATAGTCGGTTAAATTACAATTTTATAGGTAATTATATAATTGTTGAATAAAAGAAAGAGAAACCAATAAAAATTTAAATTATTTGTATTGTTTTTATTATTGGAAACATAATAAAAAACAATATCAATAATTATTTTCTGTACAATGATGCGAAATACAATGTAAAGATTCGGTTATTTTAGTAAAGAACAATATAGGATAGAAGAGTACATCATAACGCTTATTAATGTTTAGTGCAAATGAGACGTTGTGTAAAAAGAATATAATTATTTTAAGATTTGTATTTTTTGAACGTCACATTTTCCCATAGGCATGGCTTTCTTTCTTTCTCAGTCTGCTATCGCTCGGTGTTACACTTAAGCTTAATTTATAGCTAAACAGAAAAATAGAAGGCGCGGAAAAAGGAATGCTGGTGGTTCTCAATACTGTGTCTATTATCAAGTGTCTCGGCGCTCGCTTGCTTGCTCGCTTGGCGCCGATTTTTATTATCCTAAGGGGGCTGTGTTTTCGAGGCATGCCTGTACGTGTTATATTTCGGGTTGTCCGTTGCTTGCATTTTTTCCAAGAAAAGCCTCTTTGACTTTTCTTTTTGGGCGATACTTCGACTATTGATAGATTTATGATTTCTCCTATAGTGAAATAGTGCGGACGGAGGGTAGAATTGAATGTTCGAGGAAAAGAAAATTTTTAAATTTTACTACGATTTACCCGACGTTACACCTTCTTAAGCACTTTCGTAAAGGGTTTGGTAATTTTTGCAAAATTTTTAATAAATTTTTTATAATAGCCGATAAGTACTTAAAATGCTTTAATTTCTTTTTATATGTCTTTAATTCGTCGAGTATAA
Source organism: Megastigmus stigmatizans (assembly GCA_900490015.1). Taxonomy (NCBI): domain Eukaryota; kingdom Metazoa; phylum Arthropoda; class Insecta; order Hymenoptera; family Megastigmidae; genus Megastigmus; species Megastigmus stigmatizans. The sequence goes on along the minus strand of UELV01079198.1, from coordinate 5,585 downwards.
ATTTTAAATGCTATAAATGTTCTTGTAATGTAAATGCTCTTGTATTTCAAAGTCGGGGTATTTTAGTATTGGTGCATTCGTAATTAGTTCTTTACATTTATTGAATGCTTTATTAAAATCTGCATCTTCGCAATTTATCTTCTCTCCCTTCTTAAGCACTTTCGTAAAGGGTTTGGTAATTTTTGCAAAATTTTTAATAAATTTTTTACAATAGCCGATAAGTCCTTAAAATGCTTTAATTTCTTTTTATATGTCTTTAATTCGTCGAGTATAAATTTTAAATGCTGTAAATGTTCTTGTAATGATCTTGAAAATATGACTATGTCATCCATGTACAAAAAAAACAAAATTTATGCAATTATTTTCGAATTCTTTATCCATCATTCTGATATATCCGTAATGTCCATTGTCAACTGTTAAAGAGGTTTTCTCTGTAGAGTTTTTATCTACAGGAATTTAATGAAATCCTTGAGCCAAATCTAAAGTGGTAAAGTAAGAACATTTACCTAAATTTTCTAAAATATCATCTCTTCTCGGAAGTAGCTATTTATCTTCTAGAGTTACTTAGTTCATTTTTCGATAGTCGATTACCATTCTCCATTTTTGTCGGCCGCTTGCATCAGCTTTTTTCTTTACAATCCAAACAGGCGAAAAGTAAGGTGACTTGCTTGGATGAATTATTTCGCTTCGTAATAATTTTCGTACTTGTTCTTGTATGTCTTGCTTCAGATGGTATGGGTAACGAAAACTTTTTACGTAGATAGGATGATCGTCTTTAGTTCTGATATTATATGAGACTGCACTCATCGCTGATATTTTATCTTCTTCGTAATAGAAGAAGTCTGCATACTTTTGACATAGCGAGCTAATCTTATGTTCCTCTTCACTGTTCATGTGGCAGGTTCTTATTTGTGATGTTATATATTTAAAATGATTCGATTGAATTGTCTTGTATTTATCCGGTGTATTCTTTAGGTAATTTATTTCAAATTTTGGATATGAGTTTTATAATTTATAATTGCTTCTGATTTTTGTAAATCTTTAGGTCCAATAAGGCAGTCGTAAGTAAAGTGCCATGATGCTATAAGAAAAGTAATAGGTGTGGTATCTCCAAATTCTTGTAAAATTGGAAATTCAAGAGCGTGTGTGCCCTTTATTACTTTATGCATGGATTTTACTTCAAAATTATACGCGAAGACATAGTCGGAAAAAATTGATTAGCTATTTTGGGATTTATTATAGATGATGAAGCTCCGGAATCGATAAGTATTTTTAATGGTGGATTCGTACGTACGAGGCTTGGCAACTCTGGTGAATTTCCGATATTATTTAAATTTATTACGTGTTTTTGGTTAAGTCTGGGTCTTCATTTTTTATTGTGATTGTATTAGCGTCCACGATGTTGTTGTATAAGATCGTTTATTTTATTTAGTCGCTATTAACTTCGTCAGCGTATTTTTCGTAATTTTGGTTAGATGTTTGTCAGTAATCTTTTACAATCTACTTAAATGGTAGGTTTATTAGCTACTATTAAATCTAGTGCTTCTCCGCGTATTTTTGATTTTATAAGGGAAAATAACGGTTCATTAATTAGTTCCTCACTAGTGTGTAAAGTTTCGATGAGTTTATCACACTGCTGCAGGAAGTGAGATAAAAATCTCGTTCCGCTTTTGTATATGGGTATCGCGTTACGCCATATGCATAATCTTAATTTAAATTGATCTAATGTTAATGTAGTCATTGTTTCGTATTTATTTGTAAAATCGATTGATCCTATTCTTAGGATTTAATTAGGAAGGTAGGAAATTTCAAAGACTTACTGTTCTTCTTTGAAGATTTCTGGTGACTCAATGCGTAGGTAGACTCGAAGCTTGACGTGTGCACTGTGACGATGGAGTTGAAACACCAGCTGCTTCCTTCGTCAATGATTTCCTTCCGGTTAGTTGGAGGAGAATCCGAATTTTGCAGCCTCGCTGTAATCCTGTCAGCAGCGCCAGTTATGCTATTAGTCGTGAGAAAGCCCGATCGCAGGTGATGGAACACACTCAAACACACACACAACAATAAAAAAAAATAGAGAAAAAGAAAAGTTTACATTAGCCCTAAATTTTACATTCAGATATGTTCTTGGCCATTTCAATAATTTTACCTTTGAAGGTCATTATTTGAACTGCGGTCAGATATTTGAAGAAGAATTCAATGAACCAGTAGTCTTGCTTCTTCTTTTCTATCATTACTTTTCGAATAATTATACTATCCCTTTTATTGGACCTTTACCATGACCTTCAAAGGTAAAATTATTGAAATGGCAAAGAACATATCTGAATGTAAAATTTTCCACTCTATTCATTTCCGATGTCAAAAATATAGGGTCTCTTTGAAAAAAATAAACTTGACCTTCAAATGACCTTAGAACTTAGAATCAAGGTCAAATACAAGGTCGCCTTCAGTTAGCCAGGTAAAAATCCTAAACCTCTGTCTTCAACATTTTTCTCTACGACTCATGGTTTTCAGGACACCGTGCCGTATCCATACTTTTTGAACACCCTGTATATATATATATATATTTATTATTTTTTAACTTTCTTAAATGAATAAGTTGAGAAAGTTCTTTCACAGATCGATTTCTTTAAACTCTGCATTTAAACTAATTTTGATACGCGTCATTGATTTCTGATAAGTTTAGTATACGTTGCGGTATTAAAAATTAAAATATTTAATTTCAAGTTTGAGATTTCGACATGTTTAATATAAGTATGCTTAGTATGTATTAAATACACATTTTTAATAATTTCAGTCGATCATTAATAAACTTATTAAATGTTCACATTCGATCTCACATCTGTTCTAAGGCTTGATCTGTTGCCACAGATGATCCTGTGCGGTCAGCTCTAATTAAATCTCTTATTAATTGAATAAGTATTAGCACATTATGCCAATATTTAAACAAAGGTAACTCTTCACACCGTATATGGGTTAAAATCAGTTAAAAATTTTTCGTTTTTTTCTAAACTAGCATACAGTGCTTCAGCTTCTTTATAAGAATTTTCATTTATCTGATTTTGTAATACTTTATAATTCGAGAAAATTTCATCATAATTTTCAATACTTTTCTCTTTGAAGAAAACTTGTAATTGTATTCTTTGCAAAGCTTCGTCAAGTATTAAAAAACCTTGTAAAAACCTAGAATAATTGAATCCGCTTAAAACGTGTTCTACGATATTAATTCTCACAGCCCAATAACACTTTGCACATGTGAAAGCTTCAGAGCATTATTATAATATTCTGTAATTGTTCTTCTCGAATAAGATTTATTTATCTTGCTATATGATAAACTCCTTCATCACTGAAAATTTCTAACTGCTGCTGCTTCAGTTGCAATCATATTTCATTAAAATTACACAATGATGTATAAACTGCGGAATAATTAGTCACAGGATAGGGTAAGACTGGTGAAAACGCAATATTTTGTATAGGTCGAGAATCAGAAATCAATAAAGATTACAAATATCAACTTTAGGACAGCGTAAAGAGACCGGAACATTGTTTAAAAAATGCATAAACATTACAATTTGCAAAAATTCGCGTTTTTTTGCTATTATCTCGGTGCCTGTTGGTCGAAGCGCAAAAAATCAGGACTAAATCGATGTGTTTTTTCAAGACGAACAAAATAAAATATGTCAAATTAAAAAATATTTATTTTATTTGTTAATTGTAAAAAAAAACACTTCGACTTTACGCCATAAATTGATATACTTATACTCCAGTCGAATAAGAGTAAGACGCGGGAAAAATTAATCTTTCAAAAGAAAATATATAATAGGTATGTAGAGGATCGAAATCTAAGTGATGTATACTAAAAAGTAGACAAATCAGAGGTATGCGTTCTTCAGAAAAAATTCGTAAATAAAAAAAAATGATTTTTGCTTATATCCTAGAAGATTATTATCGGAGAGAAAATCAAAAGGGTGCGATTTCTGCCAAAAAGATTTACAAGGATTGACTTGTAAAATTTAAATCGATTTATAAACTTTTACGTTGAACACAAAAAATCATATAAAATCGACCTTTTTTAATTTTTCAATAACTGTTTGAAAATTTAAGTAATCGGCTTGAAATTCACCTCACGAGATAATTTTTTTTTAGAAAATTCATATCTGGAAAGCTAGCTAACATTAATCAACGAACTCTGATCGACAATATTTATTTATTTATAATATTTATTTATTTATTTATTAATCAGAGTAAAGATATACGAATTTGAAAATACAATTGCATATATGTAATACGTTACAAATGAGTAACCCAGCAGAGGAAAAACTTCCTGTTCGCTGGTTTGGCTCGATATAAACTAAAATACTTAAAATCTATTATAATTACTTATCACTATAGTTGAATGTTGAAAAATGCAAAAGTGCACCTCATGACTTAAGCCTAGTAACTTCGTTACTAGGTAAAATCAGATGTGTAAATTTGCATGTGATAGTTAGTTGAATTCTCATTTCTTCACCAATATCTAATTAGCATAGAACTCGCTTTCGTGTACATTTCCGTTGATCCATTCCCACTTCTCTTGTAAATTTCTTTCTCAAAGTTGTTAAGCCTTGCTGGACATGTAAGTCCAGCTGCACAAGTAACCCTATAATGAGGGAACATTTCTCGATGTTGAAGGGAAGAATCACATTTACATGTTGATGTAAAAACAATGCCATCTAACACAATGATGTCTTTGTATTTTGGGTGTCTTGAAATCGGTTGCATAGAATTTGTAAATGTTTGTGTATCTTTTATTCCTCTATTGAAATATAATAAAGCTTTATTGTTTCCTAAATAATTGATGTCGCCATATGACATTCTATAATTATTATTTGTTTCAATCTTGTTTCCTGGAGGGTTTGGACTAGGTTTAGTTAAAATTTTCTTTGTATAATTTTCTACTACCTCGTCAATTTTTCAGAAAACTGTTTCAATTTGTTCGTGTTGTAGTTTGATGTTATCTTTGTTGATCTTGATGGTCTGATCTTCTTTTACGTAGTGTGTACGCTTAATACCTTTTAACTTGGTATTAAGACAATACATGCATCTTGTATCTAAATTTTGCATATTTATTTATTTATTTATTTATTTATTTATTTAAAACCAGAGTATATACAAAAATTACAAAGTAATTATTATTGCACATTAGTTACATTACAATAAAGTAATCCAGCAGAGGAAGGACATTCCTGTGCACTGGTCTGGCTCTATATAACATTAAAAACTTAAAAACTAGCTTGAAACTAAAAGGAGGCATGCAACTCACAGATATCCGTACCCGAGTCCCACTAACTTAGTTACTGGGTTAAATCAGAAGATCCCAAATTGCATGCTCATTCTTGTTGATGTTGGATAATCGTCTGTGTGATCTGTTATGCTGTAGTTGACATTTCCCATGTGCACATATGAGTAGTAGGGGTACATAATATCCAGACACCGTCTGGAATCCTTATCTCTGTCTGGGGTACATAAAATCCGGAAAAGTGGAGGGGGAAGGCGCCATGCCCTGGCGGCCGTGCGTGGAGGGGGAACCGCGCGGAGGGGGAGCC
>UELV01079197.1:0-13238 GCA_900490015.1 Megastigmus stigmatizans | reverse complement strand
GGCGGGAAATTTAAATTTTTAGTGACTTCGACATCCCCTTAAGTCTGATTTTAGCTATATTTTTAATTTTAATTTTAATTTTAGCTATAATTTTAAGAGTTCTACTCTAAAAATAATTGAATAATCCATTCAAATGAAATTTCAGTTATGTTTTTATAAAAATTATTAAACGGTAAAAAAACCGTTTCTTAAAATTTACTTGAAATTTGATGAATTAATAGTTTTATGTAAAGATTTATAGAAATATTTAATAACATACATTAACGAAATTTTAAAATAAAATATATATTATTTGTTCTGTACTTTTTGTAATCACGGTAACAGTAAAAATCATTAATATGTTTTTGGATAAAATTTGTATATTAATTTCTTCGGGAATTTGTATATCAATAAACTTTATATTAATTTCTATAAATTTAAAAATTATGTAAATTTCCTTTTATGCTAAATCAATATGTAAATAACTACAACGCTAAAAAATTATTTACTTTTGATAATATTGCAATAATAAAACATTGTAAAATTATAAAATATATATATTCACCACTATTTAAGATTTAAAAAATTCTCAAGTCACATATCTAAAAATAATTTGTAAAAAATAAAATAATTTAGTTACAACTAAAGGTTTTAAATATAATAAATATTACCCTAAATACTATAATTAACTATTTTTTCTTTTCAGTATTAATGTACTAAAGCTACATAGATTCCCTATTTTTATCTACTTTTTACAATTAACGAAGTATAATAAAGATTGCACATCTTCTTTAACAAAAAATAATTAAAATAAGTACATTTTTCCGATGGAGCGTTAGCGACCGAGGAATAGTCGCTTGTTTAGATATTAAAAGCCTAAATTCGGAATTAATCCTGTTTTGAACATAATGTAATATATTAATTATAATATAATATATTGAAAGATATTGAATATTTAGAAAATGAAGATATTTTTATAAAATTGCAAAATATGAATATCAAAGAAACAATTTCTAATTTAAGTTACGATAATTTGGTCGCGGCAACTTTACCTATATGGTATGAAAGAATCTATTCGAACACACTACTTTTGTCGTACTTGCGTAATGCATAAAAATGATACAGAAACGGAGTGTTATCAAAATGATAATTTAATACGAACTAGTAGGAATATTCAATATGTTTTAAACAAAGATTCTAACGCATTGATAAATTTTTCCGAAGGCATGCAATCAAATAGCCCGCTAAATTAGTTACGCTAGTTCTTTTTATGGGATAATTATAGTGTAGACGTAATGCATGACTTGTTAGGAGGTATTTCTTCGTATGATATGAAATATTTTTTTGATTATTTAATTGATCGTGGAATTTTAACATTAGATCAATTAAATAAGCGAATCGTGGCATTTGATTATGGCTATGCGAACAGTCGAAATAAGTCCAGTCCCATTTCTATAACGAATAGCAAAGTATCGAACGAATCAGCTTCACAGACATTATGTTTAATTACTTACATTTACCTTTGATTCTTGAAGTTATAGTAGAAAAAACTGATGAAATTTATTTTAAATGGAAAGTAATTTTATTACTCATTGAAATATTAAAGATTTCTATAGCCCCTAGAGTACAGAAAATTGCTATTCCTTATTTAAAGAATTTAATTGCCGAACATCATGCTACTTTCAGACAAGTATTATCAATACCTTTAAAGCCTAAATATCACTTTCTAACGCATTATCCAATGATTGTAGATAAACATCAATATTTTAAAGACCTAATTAGAAAAATAAAAAAATTTAAAGACGTTTCTTATCTTCTTTCGTCGCATCATCAATTGCACATCTATTACATATGGAGTAACGATGCAGAGTAAAAACATATTATTAATTTGTCTAAAAGTATAATTTTAGAATCTTCCAAATTTTTTACAATTATTAATGAAAAAAAGTGAAAAAATTTAGAAATTTTTAACTATTATATAAAAGATTAGCAATTTTAAAAATATTTTAGAATCTTGAAAAAAATTTTCCCGTAATATTTGAACATCGATTGCACTTTTTTGCAGTATTTTGAATTATTGTCATTGCATTTTCCTTATGAAAAAAATTCATAAAGTTGAAAATTTCCAAATTTTTTAACTTTTTTTCGTGAACAACACGCCATATTTTTTTTGCAGGAGTATTTTAACAAAAAAGGGGTATCACAATTCGAAAGAACAGCTCAAAATACGTTGGATATGATCTTTTTCAAATTTTTTCAAACCTTTTTTTTAGTTAAAAGAAAGCCTTGAAAAAGATGTTGAAAATTCGGGGTCTAAATAAATTACAGTAATATGAAAATCTATTAAAAATTAAAATTTTTTTTTTAATTTACTTTATAAAATGATTATAAAATATGGTAAACATGAAATTAATAGTAAATAATTGTGTACATCAAATTAAGCAAAATAGAGAGATAATTAAAATAATTTAAATAAGTATACTATTTACACATAATTGATAGATTTTCACACATAGATAATGCTTTTGGAGAAAGTGACAGCAAATAGTATGAATAAAAATTTATTTGATATTTTGAATATATTCATAATAGTGACAGAAGGTATTTATTAATGATTATTTTTTTATTTTTTTATTTCTTTATCCAGATAATTTTACAAAGTAGGTACAATCATACACATGCAAATAATATCTAAATAGGTGAACCAGTAAATAGGATGGATTAAATTAGGATTAAATACTATCTTATATACTAAATAGAGACTGCAAATACATAACATAATAATATAACATCAGTGGCATGCCTATAAGTATTTAGACGTAAACGCACTGTAATATGAATTTTCTTAATTTATTTTTGCTGCATAAATTTTTTTTTACTTCTTTAAGTTCATTTGGCAACATGTTGAAGATCTTTATAGCTTCATTGTAGTTATTTTTATGTTAGGTACTGATTTTTTATTCTTTACATCTATTATATGCTTGTAGTAAAACGTACCTATTTTATATATTCTTCATGATACTGATTTTTTATTATAATAAAGATAATTCAACAATCCAATATTAATATTCTAAATGTTTAATATAATTTTTATAAAAATTTAAAAATAAATTAACTAAATATAACCTATAAAAATACATTTTTAAAAATATTACTGTAACAATTAAATAAATTTTAATTTAAAGGATTGCAAACAGTAATTAATTAAAAACTCTTTTAAACGTACATTGTAAATTATTATAAACATCATTTATAAAAAAAGTAGTATAATATGTAAATATACAACTCAATTGATCGTCAGAAACAAATTTATGGCAATTTTTAAAAATTTTGAATAAGTATAAAATTTTAAAATATGAGGTATTTTTAGCATTAAAAAATAATAAAATTGCAATTAAATCTAACTAAATAACTTTTGTTTTAAATATATTCTTTATCGTATAATAATTACAATATTCAATAAAAAATTTATCTAATTACTGTCCATATTATCCTCTATTATGCAAAAAAAATCATTGAATTACAATAATTATTTTCAGAAAAATAGGATGTCCTTATAAACACACTAACGAATAACAAAAATATGTTGAAAAATGTCTTAATCTATACCATCTCAAAATGTAGGTAGTTAAAATCTCTTCAAATGCTTTTTTCAGATTAAAAAAATTTTAATGAGAATATGTAAAAGAAGCTAATAAAGTATATTATAAAAATCTATTTTTCATAATGACACCAAAAAAAACACCAAATAAAAAGATTATTGTTAAACGGACATACGACAAAAAAATGAGAGAGAGAAAGAGGTCGGGGAAAATGAGATAATAGAGAACAACCGTGAATGCAGATGCCTTAACCTCCACTGGCATGTCGGTGTTGCGTGCTACGCTCCTCTAAAGTGAGAAATTCAGTATTATCTATCTTAGCAAACTCCATCCAATCGCCTATCTCAGTCACTTATTCTTATTCGTTCCGGATGGATTGTGCGGCTGAGTGAGTCTAAGTGCAAAGGTCGCCTAATAAAACATACTGTTGACTTGGCAGCTTTCTCCCATTCGCATTCTTGGATTCAAACGACAGTTGTGTCTGAAACGCATTGTTGGCTATCAGTTTATCGAAAGTCATCGTACGGTATCGGTTACAGTGTATGGTAATAATGGTTCAGCTAAACGGAAATTCGGACACCGAAGATTTAGAAACCGATGGTGTAAAGTGCAATTTTTAGAATCTAATTATCTTAGTAGTATCACGAACTTGCTAGCTGCTCTTTGAATTTGGAATGTTTGCATGAGGTAGTTACTAGCTGTGGTTATAATTATTGTGGCCGGTGTGCGGTTGTATGTTTTACACACTTATGTGGATGGGAATTCTGAAAATTCGCAAAAGATATTAAATACAAAAGACTGAAATACAAAGAATCTAAGTTTGATTAGCTTTAGCTTTAGTCTAGGTTATCACTCCGTTATATCTTCATCGACTAGGTACAGGTCAATATGAGAAACCTCATTGTAATCGCAATAGTTGTACTTTGGTCGGTAAGCGGTATTCTCGCCTCTTGGAGTTCCATGACTAATCCTCTAAAGTCCATGTGGTTGAGTCTCTACTCGGCGACTGAACCAATATCAACATCCACGTCCGGTGAAAATGACTGTAGCGGTTGTGTACAAAATCGTGTGATTGAAATTGAACCGGATCCAATACTTACTGAACTTAGGGTCGAGTACGTAAAACAGCAAATATTGAGAAAGTTGAGACTGGAAAAGCCACCAGAAGTTTCATTGTCGCTATCAACGCTACCAAAACCTCTGATTAACGGTCACGTGTTAGAATTAAAACCTGGTGAACCGCTAGAACCGCAGGTACCGGCTGAGAGTTTTTATGGCAAGACAAATCAGATTATTGTCTTTCCTAATGAAGGTAAGCGATCATCTTTTCTTTCCACCTAAAACATAAGTATTTCGTCTTCTTGTTCATGAGCTTACACACACACACACACACACACACACACACACATCTCTATATTATGTTATTTACTAAGTTTATTAATGTGGGATTGTCAATTTGATATCGATTCTCTGGTACAAAAACAAGCTTGCTACCAGGAAAATCTCTCCATATAAGAATTTCGCGAGTCACCGGGCATCTACTTTTCCATATGTTATTTAAATGTAAATTTCTCATATTTTAGAATTTACTTTTTCTTTACTGATAATTACTAAAATCTAAGTCACTTATCATTTCATATTTGGTTAGTCAAGTTTCAAATCTGTTAAGCACCACTAGTATGACTGCCCAAAAAAGGTGATTTTCGAGAATTTGATAAAAGAAAAACATTGCATCAAATGTTTGAAATTTTGAGGATATAATTTCTTATAAATAATGTATGTACATTAATTTTTTTGTATGAAAATTATCAATTTTTAGCGACTCATGCGTCATTTCCCGAATCTCCAAAAAAATACGCTTACTGCTGCAGTTATTGCGGCCTTCTGATTGCCTCAAATCTAAAAATGTCTATTAAACTATAAAGTATTTTCCGTATAATGACGCAGGTTTTTGAAAAAAAATTGGAATGCAAAAGAATGGCGTAGTTTTGAAAAAATTTCAAATTACGCACAAAAATCTGGCGGTTTTTCGTATGACAAATTAACATTTTTTATTCAATGAAAAAACTGGATGGTCATTGTATGAAAAAAGAAATAATGAACACGCTCCAAAAAGATTTAAGGTGATTTGTATTCGAGTTAGAACTGTAGCACATTCAAAAAATGTAGTTTTAAGAAAAACGCGTTTAAAGAAAAAAATACTGATTGCATTGATATAAATAGATAAATATCATACCTAAAGCTAATCTGCTATTCCGCTATCTGCTATATTATGTTTTAATATGTTATTCCTAAAAATATATACTATCGAAATATACAACAAAAATATCGATTTTTCAAAAGTGTCACACTAGTGGTGCCCCTTACTTAAAAATAGAATTTTTCATTAATTATCAATAATATTAGTTTTTATCTGTTTTTAACACTAATTTTATTATTATAGTCTTTTATAGACAAGCGACTCTTTTTAATCTTGAAATTTGTAAAAGTTTTAAATTTCGTTACAACTATAACAAGTTTACAAGCAGTATTATACATTAGTTGAAGGATTTTCGTTTTACTTTTAGATGATGTATTGTATCATTTGATTAAAAAACTTTAAGTAGTGCATAAATCAGTAATGTGTAATAATGTATGTTTTGCAAAATGGTGTCCCACTTATTTAAGTGTATTTTAATCCAACACAAAATCTTTTAATACTTTTAACACTTAAAATTGAAGTTTAAGAGAAAATCTTTGAAATAGCAAAGTTCAAAAATAAAAAAAATGTTTATTGCTAAAAATAACAAGAAAACTGATAAATCATGAAAATCAGATAAGAAAAAAATTAACACTTACAGAAAAACATTAATGACTCTGTAAATATTCTCTCTTAATTACAACATATAAATCTAGTTCCATATCAAATTACAAGTCTTTAAATTGAAATGTAAAAAAAATACAAGCCATAACACCGAAAATGTCAATTTTTGTTGACTGACCCATATATAATAATTATATGATATACAATTTCACAATTACTTTGATTTAGATATCTATATTTATATTTATGTTATAATTGACTATATAAATCAGTTATGTTTGGGCAATTTAATTTTATCAGATGAACTGTATGAAATTTCATTTCATATTTGATTTAAACCATACCTTTGTTTGAAAATGCTGTTATTTTCAAAGATTTTTTAATCCTTTTGAATCCTGTACATCCTGATTAAGATTCCACATTCTTGCAGACTCCATATTTTTAGCAGGGTAAAAAGGAAAAAAGGTGGTGAAACAGGGTTCCCAAATATTGATGGGACATAGCCAAAAAATAATTATAAATAAATTGATGAGATTTGCTGATTCAAGCTGCTGAAAGTACATGAAACATTTTTTACCTTTTTCTAACATACATACATCGTTTTGTATCAATAATACTAATTGATTCTAGCTGTTGTTACAAATCTTTTCAAATGTATTAAGTTATTATATATTAAACTGCGAATATTGGTTTGGTTTTTAATAACATAATTTAAATGTTTCTTTAATAACCAGTTCGAAGATTTCAAAGTATTTATATAAAAATCGTTTTAATTTATCTTGTTTGTAGTTACTCAAAATAATTTTATGCTATTGGGATAACAAAAAAATCGCTACCAATTCATTGGCACTATTAGCTTTCTCAAATTAAATCATTTTTTCCAATGCCCTAACCATGAAAAATAAAAAATAAATTAAATGGATTTTCAATATTAAAAACACGTTTTTCTAAACAAAACAAAGAAAACAAAAAAGAAACAAAAATGTACTGAAAAGAGAAAAATAAATTTAATTATTATTATTTTTTATTTATTAATACATTATCCTGTACCTGTCGACTTAGGACTTCGCATGCTTACAATACATGTTTACAACCCATTTTACGATATTTACATTCCTTACTTTATTCTTTATTCAATTTCTGTTTTTCTTAACCTTATTATTTCTTTTAATACATATAATCCTCTAGCATCTGCATTTAATATTTCCGTTACCTCCATCTCCTTTTTTATTCCTTTCTCACATTCTTCCAGAACATGTTCCATTGTTTCCTTCTTATTCTTAGATTCTCTACATGCTTTATCCCGTTCACTCTTCCAATATTCATTTGTTCTTTCCTCATTTCCTACCCTAAATCTTGCTATAATACTTCTTTCCTACCCTTTTAAATCTTTTGTTAAGTATTCAGGAGCTTTTTCAGTCGTTATTGTCTTATACCTAGTGCAACTTTTCGATATGTCTATTTTGGTTTTCCTACTTTTTATATCTTTCTCCATCCATCTATTATACAATTCTTCCACTATTTGACCACCCTCCCTCTTATACTTTCTCTTTCGTTTTTTTTCTAGATTAACATTTTTCCAACATGTCTTTCTATCTGTCTCCCATTTTCCTCCTTTTTTTCTTTCTCTATTCCATCCAAACACTTTTTAACTATTTCTTTATCCGACTCTCTCGTTTATTCTTCATATGTAACTGCACTTGTAGGCTAGTTGAAATTTCTCTTGTTTCTTCTAAAACTAAATAATCTGCCGTATTCCAGTGCATTCCTATCTCCCACTTTAAATATTTTCTCTGTGCTCTATCCAATTCTAATCTTCTCTTCCAACACCCCAAACCTCCGCCCCATATAATCCTACTGATTCTACTAAAGCTTTATATAATTTAATTCTTTTTACATATATAATTCTTCTTATAATTTAATTCTTAAACATATATTCTCCTATACTCCATGTACTTTTCATAACTGCTTCTGCTTTTCTTTTCAGTTCCTTTTTATCATATAATCTAACTCTTCTTTATTGTTTGCTGTTAGTATAATACTATGTTATCTGCATAACTTAATGCCCAAATTTTTGTATTTCCTAACATTATTCCCCTAACTGTCCTTCCTTCATGGTATCTTCTAAATCTTTTACATATATGTTATACAATGTTGGACTAAGTGGGCAACCTGATCTAACTCATTTTGCTACCCAAAATTCCGTGGCTATATCTTTGTTAACTTTTACAATTTTTTTGTCTCTTCATACGTTCCTAGCATTCTATTTCTCAGCTTTACTCCTACTTTCATCTTGTCCATACATTCTTTTAATTTTTCTCTAATTACTTTATCGAATGCTCTTTTTAGATCTGCAAATAATACAAAAAGTGTCCATTCTTTCTTTTTAATTTCTATTAATCTACAATCTATAACTCTCCTTTTTTTCCTAAATCGAAGTTTTGTTTCACTTAAATTTTTTTGTATTACTTTTTTTAATTTATCATTTAATATTCCTTCATAAATTTTATAAATCTTATAATAATGATTATTATCCCCCTATAATTATTTATATCGCTTTTGTCCCCTTTTTTAAAAACTGGAGATATTATTCCTGTTTTCCAATCGTCTACTATATCACCCTCTTTCCATATTAATCTTACCAACTTTTTATATGCTTCCACTAATTCTTTTGTAGCAAATTTGTAGCAAACCATGCTTCATTTTCTATTCCATCCTCACCTAATGCTTTACCTTTTTTTAATTTATTTATCTGTCTCGCAAATTCTTTATCTGTAATTTCTTCTTCTTCCTCTTTATCAGTTCAGATATATTCCTCCTCATCCATCTTGATTACTTTTCTTTCTTCTACTCCTTCCAAACTTTCCATAAAATACCTTTTCCATTGTTTCGATAATATTGCTTCTTCCAAACCTTCTTTCTTTTTTCTTCTTTTATTAATGCATCTCCACACTTCTGCTTCCGTTTTGACATTCTTTATATTCTCTTCTTCTTCCTCTTCATGTTCTTTCTTGTTCTCCTTACACCATTCCTTGTATCTTTTTTCTCCTTTAAATACTGTTCTCTCATTATTTGTTCATTTTTTAATTCTCTTAACTTACGTCTTACCAGTCTTTCTCTCACCTTCCATTCCTTATTGTACCATACTCTTTGGCCTAACTCCCATTTTTTCCACTTCCTTACCTCTATTTTTTTTTATTCATGTATTTTATTTTTTATTTCCTTCCATATTTCATTCTTTTATATTTTAATACTTTTCCACTCTTC
Organism: Megastigmus stigmatizans; assembly: GCA_900490015.1. Classification (NCBI taxonomy): domain Eukaryota; kingdom Metazoa; phylum Arthropoda; class Insecta; order Hymenoptera; family Megastigmidae; genus Megastigmus; species Megastigmus stigmatizans. The sequence goes on along the minus strand of UELV01079197.1, from coordinate 3,587 downwards.
TAATTTCTTATGATAATGTTCTACTCTTTCTGCACAAACGCTTATTATTATTACTTCTTTATCTTTGCTTATTTCACTCTTTTTACTTTCTCTTTCTATCACAGCTACTAGTGGTAAGTGATCTGATTCACATCTTTCCTCTACTATTAATTTTATCACATTTCCATATGCTTCTTTATTTATAATCACATAGTCTATAACTGAATTCCCTCTTTCACCTAGGTACGTCCATTTGCCTGACTCTGACATTTCATCGCACCCATTTACAATCATCCAGCCTCTTTCACTTAATTCATTTACTAACAATCGTCCTTCCTTATTCACAACCTTATCCTTTGATTTCCTTGTGTACCTCTCCTTTTTCTCTCCATTAAAATCTCCTCCTATCATCAAATTATTTTCATCTCTCTCCATTATCGTTTCATTCAGGAATCTGGTAGTTTCCTCCATGTTCTGTACGCAGTACAGTACTCAGTACTCTTGCTGTACGCAGTTATGTTTCTCCAAACCTGATTACTTATTTCTACTCTTCTTTCCACTACATTTTTACCACATTTTGCTTCTTCTTTTTCCTGAAATTCCTTTCTCACTCCTGAAATTATACCTCACATTGCTCTACCTTTTTTCTTTTTTTTACAGTTGGTTCGAATTTCCAATTATATTCTTTAGGTAGATACTTTTTCAGTGAGTTCTATTCTTTTTCATCCAACCAAGTCTCTGTGAGTCCTACGATGTCACATTTCTTTAAAAACTCCCACATCTCACTAGATTTATTTTATACTCCTGCTATATTCCAATAACACACTTTTATTCCACTTAAAATAAATATCCAAAATAAATTTAATTTCACAGATAAAATTTTGCTTATGAAAAATTACACAGAAAAGTTTGGGCGCTCATAATGTTTTGTGTAATTTTTCACGAGCAAATTTACTGTTGACTTAAATTTATTTTTCTCTTTTTAGTTCATTTTTTTCTTTGATTTTTTTTTTAGAAAAGTGGGTTTTTAACTTTAATTTTTTTTTATTTTTTACTTTTAAAATTTTTTTTACTTTCTACTTTTTAGTTATTGTTGTATATATATATATATGTATATATAAGCGCCACCATAAGAGGGCGCACGGATAGCCGAGCAGGCGCGAGGCCGGAAAGTCACCAGTTGCGATCAGAACCCGCTTAGCTCTTGCCGAGTATGGTGATACGCGATCCTCCTAAACGACATTATAACCTTTCTTTCAATATTAATAATAAATACAATTACTAATTAGAGTGTGTGTTGTAACTTCATTCTCGGGCTATATAATACATTACAGTTATAAACTAATGTTGTAGAGGTTTAGCACGCATGCACACACGTTACACTTTTCGGACAGTATACCTATTCGAATATTACAAAATTAATAAATTAAAGAAGTTTAAAAAGTATGAGAAGTTTCAGAATTTTTAGTCGACATAAAGTGTCTCACACGCAGCTTCTCCGATTTAATTACAATTAGACAGATAAACGGATAAATAGATGACAATTCGACATCTTATTTCTGATTAAAATGCAACAATTTATAAATTCAACATTTAAAAAATAATTTTAATGATACAGATTGTTCTTTACGTGTATGGAAAATAATTTACACGAGATTGTCGTAATGACAGAACTCAAAATTTAAGGTTCTACATTTTTTACCGTTTATACTATCAAATAAACAATAATATTAAAAAATTGAAAGACAGCTGCCATTCAAACAATCATAATGTGAGAAATACTAAGGACAATGATAAAGTTATTCCTTATTTATAAAGGCATGACAAATATTGTAAAAAGCACTTTTTATGCATTTGTTACAATATGTAATCATTACAATATAATATAATTCTACAATTATAATATACTTCCTCATATTTGATATTTAATTTTTATTACATAGCAGTAATAACATATATCACTGCCCGGTGCAATATATTAAATAGATAATATCTGAATAACAATCGAAATACACGTATTTCTAGTAGTTTCATAGCAGCCGCCATCTTGAAAATCGATTTTATGGGGTTATATTACACCGGCCAATTAAAATAGGTGACACAAAACTTATAATAACTTATTTTGTATGTTTATGCTTCCAAATAACCTGGAAGATCCAAAATTAGAGCAATTTTATGAATTTCGAACAATTTTCAACGTTTTGATGCCATTTTTAATTACAACACAATAAAAACAAAAATATTTTGAAGAATAGTTTTGAAGTATAAGTCCCGAGAACACGTTTTTGATAAGTTAGAAGTTGACTAAGTGCCTGTAACATAGTGAAATATTTGATTGAAAAAAAATCGTATTCCAAAAATAGCGTTTATTTGAGTATTTTTCAAAAATTAAAGGTTTTAAAGTCATTTTTTCGAAATTCTGACCATGCTAATCGAAATACCGACCAAAAAAACAGTAGTATATGGACTTTCAGATCTTTGTCCACCTTTTTTCTGTAAATGGCACGAGGTTGAAATGAATGTAAAAATTGTGCACATCTGAACGTTAAAGGGTTAATTATTTCTATCCCAAGTGTAATCGGGATTATACATTTGTTTTACAACCATCAGGTGGGAAAAATTAATTGAAACGCTAGGTACATGTGTAGTCAAACGTCTAACTGTAATAACTCGGGGAAAAATTTACCATATATAATTATATATAAGTAGTTATATATAACTATATAATTATATATGATTATATATGGATATTGTCTCTATATAATTGTACATGATGATATATAATGATATATCATTATATATGATCATATACGATTGTATATAACCATATACAATTATTTACCATTCGATAGATTGCGAAATTCTAAGAACCAGGTATCTTTCTCGTTATTCGATCTGACTAGTAGTTTCCGAGTTAATAATTGTTAAAAGTTTATAAGATGAGCCAATCAGCGGGCAGCTATAGCTGTCGTTCACTGTAGTTTCCCGCTGCAGTTTCCCGCTAATTGGCTGATCTTACAATCTTTTAACAATTAATAATTCGGAAACTACTTGTCAGATCGAAAAATGAGAAAGATACGTGGTTTTTAGAATTTCGCGATCTATCGAATGGTATATAGCCAATGTGCGACGGGATCGTTTCATCCTGTATGTAATGTTCAACCGTGAGAAATAATGCATAAGCAAAAAAAATACTTTTTATTTTATTTAATAAATTTTAACCTCTTAAGAGATTTTATTTTGTTCAAATACTAAATATTTGAACTTTCAAAAAAATTATTTGATCAAGTCGAATTTGTTTTATACCTACATTCGAAGCGCTGATTTTCATCTTACAGCGACATAAAGCAGGTCGCCACCTAGCGACAATTCTGCGGTATATGACTTTATACAAATATATATGATTATATATATATAACTATATATAACTATGCACAACTGCGTATGAAAGTACGTAAGCGAAACTGAAAACTTTTGATTTGAAAATTATATACATATTATATATAGTTGCATATAATTATGTATGATCATATATATCTATATATAAATGCATGCAATGGTATATAGATATATATTGACAATATACATACATATATATATATATATAT
>UELV01079196.1:10592-49581 GCA_900490015.1 Megastigmus stigmatizans | reverse complement strand
GTTTCACGAGTTAGCCATTAAAATTTCATTGGAAAATATTTAAATTTCAAAAAGTTATGAATTTTTTAGTAAAAGTGTTTAATCAAATTTCGATTTTTTTCAATATCTAAACAATAATTTTGGATCTTATGAACTAAAACACCCTTTAGTAGAGACCTTAAGGTACTTGTAAAAAAATTGCAAATGAAAATATTAATAAATAAAAAAGTTATAAACATTTTTGCCCACTGGGGTCTGAAATACCCCATGTGTCATTTATGTTATTATTTTGACGTGTGTCAGTTAAGGGTTAAATTGCTTGTTGTTAATTTTATAAATTATAATAATAGAGAAACGATTATTTAAATGTTGAATAGATATAAATACATTTCATACTCTTGATTATCAGGGAGTTACTGTATAGATATATACTATTGGTCAATAGAATATTAGATAACGCATGTAAACGAAACACATCTCTTTTAGGGCCAGCTCTTCCTAGCTTCTCGTTACAGTGACAGTATACATTGAACCATGAAGAGGCAAACGTCTTTATATTTTCTCGTATTCATGTTAGTGGTTTCGACGGCTTGTGCGCGAGGTAAGTTAATTTTTTAGAAGTTCATTCATTATCTATAAGAATTAACTCTATAAATTGTTTATTAATTATTTAATTGATTAGTTTAAACTATACTAATTAGTATACGCATTCCTTTGTATCAGACATAATTTGTATGAAATTAAGGCACTGCGGTTCGTATTGCCATACACCGATCGAACCTAGGCTAAAAGACGAGATTGCCGGTGTCAAAAGTCGCTGCGAATGCGACGAACCATTCAGTGAGTGTTTAAAGTTTTTTTTTATCTAAATTTGATTTAGTCTGAGCTTATATCGGTAACGATGATTGTTTTGTAGAAACCTGTAGATCTGATGCCGACTGTTACTCTAACTGTGGATTTAGTGGTACGTGTTCGCCAGAAAAACGCGTATGTGGATGTGAACCTAAACGATGGTATTAATTCAATAAGCCATATTATTATGTAGAATTGAAATATTATAAGGATACATGTGCGTATGTAGTGAAAATATTATTAAATATAGACTCAAAGCAAGTAAAAATGTAAGAAGAAAGTGTTTAACGAAGCATAATTTATTAAACTGGTGTGTGATATTTTTATAAGTATTATCTTTATATTCGTTGCTCATGAAAGAAAAAATAGAAAAGGTTATTTAAATTTTATATCTTTATACTTTGACTTGTACACTATTTTTACTTGTCCAAAAATTAATACAAATGTATTTTCACAATTTATTAGTTATATTTATTCCCCTTTACTCTTTGCGATCAAACAAAAATGAGTTTATTCATTAACAAAAAGTGATTAATCGGTTCGATAGTAACAAAAATAATCCTTCACAATATGAAAGTAAATTGACAAAAAGCATCACACCCATTTTCTTGCCAGCATTCTTTGAATTTATTCCAAAATAATCAATTTGCTTTAACTACTGCAATGCCCATAACAATTATTTCGAGCGCGACGACTGATAATAAAGACGCACGAAAATCCGGAGAAAAAAGAAACATCGTCTTGACGAGCGGAGAAACGAAGAGAAGCGCATATGGCTGCGAAAGAATGAAGTTCTCTTAGAATGAGCGAGAAAAAGCGAAAATTTATTTCACCGAGAGAGAGAGAGAGAGAGAGAGAGAGAGAGAGAGAGAGAGAGAGATTCCAACGCAGAGGACTCCTCGCAATTACCGGGGCGCGCTTTTCTTTCGCAATTCTTATATGCGCGGTATATATATATATGTATACATTTATACTTCCGTGCGCGAAACGTCGACTGCCTGCAGTTTATACACACACAGTTTCATACACAATCTGCCAAAGCGACACGTTCTTGCTAAGTGAGTGCGATACTTTTAGTGCAGTGCAATGAGCTCCATTAGTAATAACTCATCAGTTTGAAAAGAAACGAGTATACAGCGGCGAACAAAAGCAGAAGATAATTGCGAGAAAAAAATTACCGCTCAGCTGCTTGTTCTCATATATTGTTCTTTTTCATTATTATTATTATTATGCGATATTCGTTACTGTGCGCGGAGATTTATGCGCGATCCTTAATTGGATGGTAGATTCGCAAAACCTTTATTTTTGTATACATGACAAATAATGGAATCTTGGAGCGTAATCATTTTTGTGCAGCGATTTGTAATTCTTTCCATTAATGTAAGGTAAACAAATGCTTACACTTAGCATTTGCTTGGGTGCATAATATATATTTTTGAAGTTTGGGAAATGCAAGTGAAAGAATAATATTTTAGCTATCACATGTAATTGTTTAAATTCATTCAATAAATTAGCTTATTCCATGTCCAAGAAAATCAATTAAAATGGACAAAGTCATGTGAGTATACCGCCACATAGCTCCCAGAAGTAAAGTAATACTGAAATTCTCAAAATTGAGATAAAAATTTCGATATTTGGTACGAGTCAAGGGAAGTTTGATTTAATCGAATTCCCTTGGGACGAGGGTCTATTTCTGGGGAATGTTACTCATTTCTATCTACTTCTTGATTTAAATAAAAGCGATAAAAGCCTTTTACATTTTTATCAAAGAATTTTCAAAGATTAATATTGTAGCACAATATTAAAAAGTTTTAAAAAGGTACACGTATTTATTATATTTTAATATTGTTCTTTATTTTTATCAACTTGCATAGGATTCAAGAATTTCTACTCGAAATTTAAACGCAGTTTTATTAAAAATATATAGAAGATTAAATTTTATGTATACAGAATAATATTGTGGAGGTAAGACGTGAAAAAATGTAGAGAAGGACATAAATTCCGGTGTAGGGAGAAAATTTTTGAAATTCTAATCTGCCTTTAAACATTTCATTTTACATTGTACACAGCGAAAAATGTAGCTTTTGAGAAAAGACGTAATCTTGAAAACAAAATTGTGTAACGATTCACTTTACGTATTTTTAATTAACATATATTATAATATATTTCAATACACATTTATTTATGTACGCGATTATTTATATAACTTTATTATTTTCTGAGTTTCACTTTGTTACTCTATATAAATCTGTCTTTCCATTTTTTTATGTCACTTTTCAATTTCATTTTGGAAACTTATGACGGTAGTTTACAGGAGACTTATATCTTTGAAAAAAAGTATAAGGTATATGCTATTCGATTTAAAACATGTTTGATTTTATAGAAAATGATTTTACCTATACGTATGGATTCGATGGCATGTTCTTTCAATGTTTTATGAAGTGGCCGTTAGATAAGCTTACCTTATTACGGATCAGAATATTTCTATTGCACTACCTTTTAAACAATTGCCAAAGAGTATTTAAGGAGCCAGAAACAATCCCTTAGTTATACTCAATCAAAACTTTATCTCTCCGATCAACAAATAAGCAAGACACGTTTGCGCATCAGAACATTAGACGCCCTCGCAAGCAATAACAGCAACTGCACGCCCCGCACGAATCCATCAATAAATCATAATGGTGTAACCGGGAGACTCGAGGCGGAACCGCACACTCCCGGCAGTCGGGTATATACTCCCATCATTGACGAGCGTAGAAGACAAGGTGCCGCGCCGCAGAGTCGCGCAACGGGACAAATGAGATTCTCGCGTCTAACTCGTTCCGGATGCTGCACCACCTAGGGCGGTCTATCTCCGAACGCGTTAACCCCCATCCCCCGCGAGCCGAAATGCAACCGAAACTTTGCACAAATTCAATTAAGGATCCCCGCTAAATCGGCACCTCCATTTAAGCCTTGCATCGCGCCGTTGAATTTGCATGTATTTTGATATTTAAATGGGAGAGGTCGTCTAGATTATGTTTTCTCTCTCTCTATCTACCCTCTATATGCAGTACATCGAGTGATCTTCTCACGATGTATATGCAGGTTCTCTTCAAAAGACGCGTGTACCGTAGACATGTGAATGTGTGTGTGTGTGCAAGGAGTGATAGATGCAAAATGACGTGGTAATTCCAAAGAGCAAAGGTAAAGGCAGCAGCGCTCGCGTCGGGTGTACATAGCATGAAATATTAATGGTTTATAGAGAGAGAGAGAGAGAGAGAGAGAGAGAGAGAGAGAGAGAGAAGCGATATGCATACTCGTGCAATGCGCTATGGAGATTTTGTAGCTGGTGTAAATACATATATAGAGCCTGGGAATTGAGGTGCAATTGAAATTGTGGCGAGATCCAATGAATTGGCGATCTCTCGTTTCGGCGGAGTTGGGAGGAAAGGTGGTGCGAGCGAGAAGTATATAAGCGAATTTTGGTTGCAGATCTAATTTGAATGTATTTGCACCTTAACCGCAACGAGAATATATAAATAGCATCAAACACAACTAGAAGGTGTTAAATAAAGATTAAGAAATAAATATCGCCGCAGAGCATATGGTTCTTACAGCTTTGAACTACTTTTACACAGTAATCCGGAGATTTATTTCCCAAGCATTTCTTCTGATCTTAATTTGAACAATCGATAAGTATTTGCCTCGTTTGTCTATTATCCATTGCAGAATTTTTTCGTCTTAGACGCGTCTCTAATACAATGTAGAGTCAGGAGGGAAGCTTCCTTGTCGGGGATAAGCAGGTAAGCAGCATAAAAGGATTTCGGCTGAAAAGCCGCGAGAGGTAGGCGGAGGTAAGCGGCCCGCATAGCTGAGAAAAACAAGATCAGTTGTCTGGAATATCTATATATATAATCCGGCGGAAACGATGAAATTCAGATGACCTCAAAGACGATTTTCTTCGTGACGCACCGCGCGATTCCATTCCTTCTTTGTTATAAAAGGGGTGCGAGTGCACGCCACCGAGAGAACTACCTTAAGGGGATATACCTATATATACATATACGTATATATTCTTTTGTCTTGCGGCTTCCCCAAGCTATTTCCTTTCGTCGATCCTCTTGTCGCGGTCCTGTGTATATGCGCGTCTGTTTATATATATGTATGTATGTAGGAGCTGTGTCGCGGTCGGCGGCATTATACTGGCCCTGTGGTATCTTTTGACAGTCGCTGGAGCGAAAATCGGATCTGACCGGAGGGGAATTGCTTTTACTTTGTTCGATTCTTTGCGTGACTGCTTGTAACTTTCCGATACGATCCGCTTCTTATATTTTTAAAGATCCCGTCCTTTGCTCGGACTATTGTTTTAATGGTGGAAATGTGTATTCGGTGAAATATATATTCGGTGTCTTGCAGCGAGGTGCAATTAAGTTTTGACAGTGGAAAAGTGGAGCGTGAATAATAGCAAAGAGAAGCTTAAATAGATGGATTGGCAATTGTTTCGAAAAGTCATTTGATGATGTGGAATTGGTATAAAAATTACAAAAATCATGTTATAGCTTCATTGTATTGAGTGATCAGTTTTTTGCATTATCGTGAATTGGAGATAGCAAGTAATAAAAACGCTTTTATATATCGTAATTGACTCTAAATCATTTGGACTGTTCTATACACTAGAAATTTAACTCTATATTTTTACTAATATATTACAATGTTTGGAAGGGTTAATTCTATTATGGGTATAATATATTAAATTATGACATATCGAAAGCTTTTTTATCATCAATATATTAGTATAATTTTTGCATTCATACATCGGTAATGTGATAAGCATTATAAATCACTTTCACGTTTTAAATTTTACCCCAGAACTTTATAATAGAATATGAATTTGCGAATGTACCACACGACGTACTCATGAATTCTTAAATTTCCAAAATTCGCTTACCCCAATATTATGCACGAAACTCGTAACCAGCACGAACTTTTTAGTATATATACATGAAAAATCAGGATAGAAAGCAGAAAAGTACTTCTATTTCGTAGAGGGCCATCATTGGCCCATCTTTTCGTTTATCTTTGCGCTTTTTCTACGGCAACCCCCAACAATACTTTTCCTCTTTGTATAGGTATTTGTAAAGCTCGTATAGGAGGTCATATCTCATTCCGAGCGCGAAGTTAGGTGGAGCAAGTGAGAGAGAGAGAGAGAGAGAGAGAGAGAGAGAGAGAGAGAGAGAGAGAGAGAGAGAGACAGTCCGCTCTCGATGAGGAATAAACTTTTCGTGCGGTGAAATTCGAATGGAATCCACGAATCTTTCGGGTGGAATCCTCATCTGTCTATCTATCTCCCGTCCGAGTGAGACGCGCTTTAAATTCTTCTCGGCTCGGCTCTTTTGTGCCTCTCGCGCGAGTTGGCGCTTGTGTGTGTATATGAATATATATGTGTGATGGCCTCTCTCGCGTTATACATCGGAAATGGATTCGCGAGGTGGCGGGGCGTTCCGCTACCTTTTTTTTCGTGTTCGAGTTGCGAGCAAAATGAAAGGCGAAGCAACTACGCTATGATTCCAAGTCGCGTATCGAATTCCTAATTTTTGCGGGTATATAGGTACATGCGGAATCGATGTTGCTGCTGGTGTTGCGGCAGGACAGCGGTAAATCGCGACGACTTCGAGCCGAGTTGTGTGTGTGCGCGAGAATTCGAAAGCTCGTCTCGCAAAATTGTCTGGAACTATGACACTTGTTTTCTCTGTAAATGTTTTCAAGAGAAAGCTTTTATCGATGAATGGATTTTTTGCTTTTGGTTTTGAGCGGAAGTTCAATTCAATGACTCTGAGAAAGTGACGGATGAATGCAAGTCAAAGGATTTGTTTATAATTCTATTCGTGCATTGAGTTCCCCGTTATAGTTTGGAATTGTTCTCAAGCCTATTGCTATTGTTAACACCTATTTATCATTTATTTAGTATGTTCTATTTATGAATGTATGATTAGTTTGTATCAATATGAAGATTATCTTAAAAGTAAATATTCATGATGATTCAGACCAGTATTTTATGTTCATATATTGTGAAAACACTCTAATAAGCTTGCTAGCAATCTATATTTTCAACGTGAAATTTAATATTTAAATCAATAAAATTCTTAGTATTTAAATTCTAAGCATTTAAAAAAAAAAGCTTGAAATTTACTTTTACACGTAGGAGCAAATAATAAAAGGTGAAAAAACGTATTAAACAGTTGATTTACAAAAAGGTTCATTAGTCGACGATTCAAAGTGTTAATACGTCTCACTTAGAGAATTCGTCGCCAAAGGCAGCTCGAGGTGAAATATATCAGTTAAAGACACTAGCCGTATAAGTCATTCAGCGTTGAATACCGGCTTCTTCAAGTACATCGCACCGTAGAGATACGTAGGAAGTGTGAGCCTTTCCGCGGGTGTTGATAAACGTGTTAGACAGAACGCACGAATTTGGAAGCGAACAGATTAGTCTCTGTTTTGAACAGAGAAACAAAAAAAATGTAAACAGACTCTCTATCCGGTATAGGAACTTACACTCAAATATTATGAATAAGAGACCGGCTGTATAGCAGATATTTTATTTTAACGAGCTATTCGCGTTCCCCGTGGTTCTAATTATTTTTAATTAATTCCATTTTTTCGCTTGGGATTATAAAATTCATATCATGGGTATTGTAACAGAAGTTTCTTTCCATTTGCCCAAAATATAATAGGTACTTAGGATTTAATGAACAATTTCTATCGGAAGTGTTTAGTTTTGTCTTTCGAGTTTATTATGCAAAACTTGAAATTGATGAATTCTAATTTTCTTGATCTTCAAATAATTTCATGTAACCAATAATATCGAATTTATCTGACTCTAAATAAAGATCATTTCGCTATTAAAATTACTTTTCACTTTATTTGGCTTAAATACAGTGATTATTTAATCTCTCAAGTTCAAAATTCAAAATATTTTTCTAGACTAGACTGGTATCCGATAAGATTTAAGCATTTTTTTTTTTTTCATGAATTCAATATTTCTCTTAAATCATTCAAAACGGTTAGAAGCAGCTGTGCAAGTTACAATATTTTTCTTGTTCATCATTCGGAGAACAGATTGTATCCTACAACATGAGAAACGTATTTTTTATACACAGAGAAAAATGCTCTTGTAATATTTTGATTACTAAACTTTTGCTATTTTAAGTAGTCGAGGAATAAACTCACTTTTATAAGTTTTGCTATGTGATCAACATAGCCATTTTTATGATTCTATAGTAAACATAGTAAACCGCACGCTGTTTATGAATAATTTCTTTTCTTGTTTTTAAATTATATATATTCTTCTTTCCATACAATTTATTTTCATTCCTCAAGATTAAAAGATTTAATTTACATACATTTAAGGTAAAGTACCCGATACCTGGAAAGACTTTGTACACGATAATAAATTAGCCACGTTTTGAGAATAATAATAAACGACATTTTTTGAAAATTTCAACTCCCATTATTGATTCGTTGCCTACTTTACTAATTTATGCAAAAAGAAATTCATTCTCCCGCTTATCTCTTATACATTATCTCTTAATAAATCTAAATAAATAATAATAATCTAAAAGTCTTCCGTCAGTCTGTCCTTCAATTAAGTTACTTTAATTAGATCCTTACCTTACCAACCGAGTTTGGAGAAAAATGAGTTTTCGAAAAATGGCCGATAATGGGGTCTAAATCCCTAATTTACCATCAGAATTGACAGGGCAATCGAAAAATGGTCGATAATGGGGCACTTGTTCCCTATCGTACCGACCTAGTTTTGGGTTTACGAAAAATGAACTATGTATCAATTTATTAAATGGTTTCCGACTATTGGCCGCAGGTTGGAGCTAAATTTCATATTCGTTAGCCAGCTCGTGCGCCAATTTTTTCAACTCAACAACGTGCTACGCTTTGAAAATTACAATTTCACATATTGACAGGAAATGGATAATAAAGTGGCGGTGCAACTTGTAGATCCAGAAACCAAAAATACTTTTAAAGTATTTTTATGTCCTGGAATTGCTAAAAGAATCAAGCATAAATACATTAATTATTTATAACCAACTAAACCAATGTTTTTAATGCTCTTGTTTGCGAAATACTTATGTTTGCATTCCTCTATTTTTATAACTCTTATATAACGCTTGTTTCCAATTTTGCATTGTTTTAGTTACAGATTATCTACCGTATAACAGTGTTTTAAATGATATAAAAAGCAGAAACAAAGCAATGATCAAACAAAATAAAGGGAAAAAATGTAGTTCCTCTAGAACATTCTCATAGTAGCTATTGCAAATTTTACTCTTTGTTAGTACCAGAAGCAATTCATGCATTTCAATGCAAGGATCGGTGAGATTTTCTATTAGTAAATCGTAGATTATTATATACACTATAATAGTATGCTCTAAAATAATGTTTATTTACTGACTAGACAAAGAATTCGCTAAGTACAAAGATGTTACAGGGTCAGAAAAGATCCTTGGTATGAATATCCATACTAAGGATGTATATTGATTAACTGATAGTAATGACGTGCGACAAAGTTCAAAACAAAGTAAAGAAAGTACTCTTTTAAGTAATGCTAGTCTTAACTAAGCGTCCCAGACCCCGTGAAAAGCATAGTAAGTACTGTGCCAGGTGTTCTTCACGAGGTCCGGGAAAAGACGAGAAGGAGAGGTGAATTCAACCAGATCCTTTCCCGAAGTTTGATAACTCTTGTTAGAGTATTGTAATCGGCGACGTTATACAGTTATGATGTGACTTATAAGAGTATTCCAGTTTGAGCCTGAAGAGGAAGGTATAGATGATAGTAAACCTTCAAAATGTCGCGTAATAAATAAGTTCAAAAGCAGATTGGGCTTTTTATATGGTTCTATGAATCCACAGCATCACACAAATAATATGTTTCTATTATTTTTTCCTTAATTTACATTAATTATTATTATAAGTAGAAAACCGCTGCCAAAACATTGGCACTTAGCTTCCTCTAACTTAATGTTTTGTTCTAATATACGTTTATTATATAATTTACAAATAATGTAAGTAATCTAACTATTCAAAATATTTAAAAAATTATATAAGAAACTTAAAATTTTATTTTAAAATCAATTTCATTCATCAAATATTTAAAAATTATAATTCAATATATTATATTTTAAATATTTGGAAATACAAACAAAATGAGATATTAAACATCAATTTTCATTAAATCATTATTGAAATATAAATATTTTAGAAAATCTTAAAAATCAGAAAAATTGAAATATCTTCAAAATTTATTACTTTATACAGTTTTACACCCGTTGTCGAATCTGATAGAAAACCGAATTTTTCATAGTATTGTTAATATGTTCTCAAAAAATTTATAATATTAATTCCTGAAAATTTAACAAATTTATATTAACAATAATCTATAAATTTTGAGATTCATTGATTCTCTTTTGTTTTATTTCAGAAAATTACGTTTTGATTTTTAGTTTTTTAATTTTTTTATTAAGGGATGTTTAATGTTTAATAAACTTATAATAAGCGTTTAAAAGAGCATTAAATTACTTACAGTTTGACGTATTATTTTTTTAAATTACTTGCGACGTTCTTTTGTTATTTCAAAAAATATCATTTTATGAATCTATGGTTATAACTTTAGAGTTTCCGTGTTAATCATTATGAAATTTTACTCAATTTTATAGATTATTATTAGCATAAATCTGTTCAATTTTGAGGATTTAATATTTTATATGTTTTGAGAAATTGACAATATTATGAAAAAAGTCGGATTTTTTCAAATTAGAGAAACGTCCTATAAGAATTTGGAGTCTCAAGAACGTATAATGCTATATACGATTGTTTACAGATGCACAAATTGCACCTTCTAAATGTGGCCTCAATAACAATATTAAATAATCAAAAGTAGTGCGAGTTAATCTGAAAGATAATAAATATAAACAAACTAATATAAATAAAAAATACATAATTAAAAGAAATTTGCCTAAAATTTTCTTGAAATTCTTTAGTAGAATATCCATGAATTACAGTTTTTATAAAATAATATACTCGGAATCTCTTTCACTGCTCGAACTACTTGTTGAATCATATATAAATTCTTACATTTTCAAAAATAAAAAGCACTTTCACTGAGGATACTAATCTTTATTAGCCTCCGACTAACTAAACAGCATTTGAGTCCTTAGATTATAGTAGGTACTTAACAGTGAAAGTTCAAAAGCAGCAGCTAATTGATTTTTTCTGCGTTGAGCAGCCACAATCACTTGTAAAGTCCAGCAGAAGTAATCGAGGAGCAAGCACTGAGGTGGAAAATGGCACACATGATAGTAGTCAACAGCACTCGAGGTCGAACAGATAAGCAACAGCTACAGGCTTTTTCCTTTGCCTGCAAATAACACTTACACTTAATGTCTTTTCTCTGCAACACGAATTAGTCAAGATTTGCGTATAAAAATATACAAATTTACTTACATGTAAGTAGGATGCAAACGACTTGTAAGGCTAAACTGATAACACTAAATTCAAATAAAATTACTTTCATTCTTTACAATTACAGGTTACATATTTCAATACTTATTGATGTGTGCTCCAATTTTATTGAATTTTTAGAACTGCATATCTCCGGTTTCTGGAGTTACAAACAATTGGCGCACGAATTGACTGGAGAATATAGCATTCAGCTCCAGCCACTAGCCAGTAGTCAGAGACCATTTAATACCATCATGCAACGGTATTTAACGTACCAGATGAGCGTTATCACTGGCTTTGCGCGATTGGCAAATCCACTACTGCAACTAGAGTTCCGTATGGCCAAGGCACAAACTCTGCGCGTGTGCGCGATCCCGTATGTTTTGCACGTTATTTGTACATTAAAATGAGCGAATTTTTTCGGAACAAGAATTTTTGAAGGCGTCATTGGAATATTGACTTTAAACTTTGGCAGATGATTGATAATTCATAGGACCTGGATTTACAATTTGCATAATTTTAACTATTTATGTAGTTATAACTAATGATTAAGAATCTGGTCTGTAAAACATTTTAGTGGTGACTGTAGGACATTAACATCCCCGTTAAAGTTAACACACGTTGAATAAAATGCGTTAAACGATCATCCGAGAACCAATTGTAATTTTAATCAATAAACTTTGAAAATTGCGACGTTTCGAAGGTCTTTACGAACAACCTTCCTCATCAGGCTGTCGTAATTTTTTCTGGGCCTCACGAGGGGCATACAGACTATGCAACCAGGAACTTTCATTTGCGAGGCCCAGGAGAAAACTAAATTAAAGACAAACGGAAAAGGCATCTCTTAAACGATTCGCGCGAAAATATTAATAAGGATGGTGGTGAATGAAGCCGACTAGAAAGGGAACCGCGGCTCCTCGTGCGTGTAATACAGCAGTATATGTTATACTGCTATAATGCCAGAGTGAAACCGGTGTACGTTGTATACGATTTAAATATGAAGATACAAATCAAAGCACCAATAAAGGAATAAATTAAGTCGTTTGCTATTGATATTGCTTAATTAAATGTAGAGCGTACTTGTATACATTTTTAAAATGTATACAAAATGTATACTTAAACTATACTACTGTCTTCTGTTCTGTTTAACTTGTCATTATGGTAAAATATGTTTAAAATTTCAGAAAATGCTCTCTTGCTATTTTACTTTTCTCCTGGTCAATAATATGGATCTAGTCGAAGTCAATATTGTGGTTAGTCTGATATACACGTAGTGCAAGTGCCGATGTATCAGATTCGTTCTTATTATCTCTCTTATGTTCGTCTATACGCGTGTACAATTGATTTTATAAACTACCTATATCATTTTTTTCCAAGTTGTCTTGATTTGTATCTTCATATTCGTATGAATCGTATAAATCCCATACAAAGTATAACGGTTTCGCTCTGGTATATAGCAGTGTAACATACTAATGTACACCTCAGTACACGCGAGAGAAGCCGGTTCCCTTTCTAGTCGGCCTCCCCCACCATCTTTACTAATATTCTCGCGCGAATTATTTGGGAGATGGCTTTTCCATTTTTTCTTTAATTTAGTTTTCTCCAGGCCTCACAAATATAACTTCCTCATTGCATAGTTTTCTATGTGCCTCGCGAACAGGTCCATGGTAAAGTATGTGTTAAATGTTGAAAAGTAACGTGAGTAACTTAATCAGTTTTATTAATTAAGGTGTCATAATAGTGCAATATATATTCAAATTTTAATTGTTTATATATTCCTTTTAGAACAGCTTTCGATCAGTCATCTAGAATTTTAACCAATGTAAAATATAGAACCATGCGTGTCTAGTTTTTTATTAATAAGATATGATTTGAACGATAATATTGCAGTGTTTATTAGTTTTCGAATTTATTTTTATTTTTTTTGTGCTTATGTGTTTTTGTACAGCCTGATGAGGTAGGTGGATTGTAAAGACATTCGAAACGTTCCAATTTTCAAAGTTTATTGTATATTGTGTATTGTGATTGTATCTATGTTGAAAATATTTGTATCGAACGAAGTGGCTCTACAAATCACCGTTGTCAGAAAATGTTCAGATAAAACCAAAAAGTTATTTATGCATACTCAATTGTACCAATTTATGGAAGGTATGCTACTATTTAAAAAAAAAAATTATATTTTAAGTTTGAAATATATATTTAATGAAATATATTTTATTTACAGCAAATAATAATAGAGCAAGGAACGGACCATACTTTGGATGGTTCTTCTACTGATCTCACTTCACGTTTAAGTGATGTCTTGTGCAATGTTAAGAATTGGAACCAGTCTGAGAATCTCCCATAAATGTAACTTTTTCTAAATCATAATTTTTTTTAAAATATATTATTAAAATATTATAAATATATATAAATAACGTTGGGTAAATAAATAATATCATTAATCAGTTGTTGAAATAATTTTTTATATTTCTAAATTAAGTAGTTTTCATCCAGACTGATATCAGAAAACGCCTTCAGGTGCTAGGTTTCTATAGCCAGATATTTCAGCCTAAGCTCGCCAGTGCATTCAAAACTGGCTGAAAAATGGCTATAAACTTCGGAAAATTTCTTCTAGGGGAGAATAAAGCTATTTAGAGAAAGAATAAAAAAATATCATCGAAGCACTGGATAATGTAATGCAAACCCCCATTCTAGTTGTTATTTATTGTCTGAATACTAACGAATCGATATGGGTCGCAAAATATACATATTCATTTTTGACTTTCAATAAGGTTTTTTAAATGAAAAGTCTTTCAGATTCAGGATTCGGGGATGCTTCTGTATTGATTCTTATACAGGTTCCTATATGTGTACATTTCCGTGCGATTTCACGTGTACATTTGCATACATATGACTTTATAAAAGGTACATAGAGAGAAGAAATACATCAAGGTAAATACGTCTATAAGGAATCAATTTTGACTAATATAACTTACGCCAAACATGTATTTTAAAATAAATATTGAATTAGCATTGAATGCGAGAATTCGATACTTAATTGAAGCAAAGGTAAAATAGTAATTATTATGAATTAGTTTGAACCATACCAATCCTATGTACATACTCTTTCGAAAACAACACAGTATTTGAATAAGAATAAATATTTTTAAAACGCATTTTTGGGAAATAATCACATGTATAAGGATGCGCGGTGTCCTATGCAAGCACACGATGCGAGCTCCCGACCGAAACCGTGGGGACAGCGTCGCGTCGATCGGAGAAAGGCAACACAGGGTATCGACATCGCGCCAATCCGCAGTTAAGCGCCAAGAGCGCGGAGCCGGGAAGTGGAGGTAAATAAATCGAGATCGCCATAATCGGTCTATAAAAGCGCGCGACTAGCGCCGATCCAGCGACATAGCAGTGCAGAGTTTGGTGGTCTCGTGGTAGCCGTAGGGCCGTTCGATCGGGTGTTTTGTTTTCGGTGCGTCGGGCTAAAGTAGTTGCAGCACGAAGAGAAGAACACGCAAGGACGGCGAATGAAGATCCCGGTGAGTCGAGAGTAAAAACCCTATCCAACCAACCACCCCCACACCTTGTTTGCGAGCTAACGGTGCGCGGATGTAGCGACGAGTGAATTGCGGAGCAATAAGACAACGTTGTGTCCGGTACAGGAGTTTCGGCCCCCTCTTGGAATGTCGCACCCTTCTGTTGACATAGGCTTTTATCTGCTGGAGCTTCTTCTTATTTATTTAGTAGTTCGTCGCCGCGGACGCGGCAATGGGAAATTCACTTTTACGCTCAATACCGTTTTTACACTCGGTGGCTCTGCGATGCGTATGAAACCGGAGCGGCTGAGCTGCCGATTGAAAGTGGATCGATTGGTAAAGCAAGTTTTTTGTGTTGAGTTATTGCGGATCCCATGTTTGTAAGTGACTTTAGCAATGTTGATTTTGTCTTTAATGTTGCTCGGTGGAAATCGTACGTGAGTATTGAAACATTATTCCGGCTTTCAATTTTGTTATTTCCTTATCAAGCTTCTTTAATTGATTCTTCATTAAGGATGAAAATATTATTTCCAATTAGTACGGTTTAAAAACGTACACTAGATTTTTTCCCATCTTTTAAATATACTTATATAGAATCAATAGTAGTTATATTATAGATTAAAGTCTTGTTTATACTATTCTAAACGCTTACTTATAAGGTTTTGAAACTAGAAAGTTATATTATACAGTAACTTGCTTTGTTATATTGTTCTAGAAATACATTGCAGTTACACGATCATTTATATTTGCAGTAGTTCGTATTGTATTTGCCATTTTATTATTAAAAATATTTATAACTCCCTAAAAATATTGATTGACGTGTGCACGTATGAACGTATGAACTTGCATAAAATAAAATGTAATATATTTTTAAAATATTTAATTACCATTCCTCATTACATTTCCTAACTTAGAATTAGGACATACGGCATTTGTATGTATATATATTCCTATTAGTATTCAAGAAGAAATAGTAAAAATCTTATAAGTTATGATGTTAATAATATTAATAATAAATTACATTATTCAATTATAATTTACGCATTGTAATTGGTCTACTAAGTTTTTAACTTATAATAAGTAACTCACTTATATTTTTGAGATTATTGGGTTCTTGGGAACATTATTCAAACGCAGTTAATATTATTGTATATTAGACTATTGTTAAATCAGTGTATTCATAAAAATAAATAGGTACTGATCTAGCAAGATAAGCGTAACTAATATTCTATTAGGTAAAAAAATAATAGATTGTTTCTCCAAAGCATGCTTTGCTGTAAGGTACAGAATTATATAGAATGCAACTAATTTTCCACATTCTTAACTGATCTCGCGTGTTGTCAACCCTAATTAACGAAAGATGTAATTATGAATAAATTTCTAAAATAATTAACCAGCAACATTGGTCCAAACATACTGTTTTTTTTACTAAACTTTATCATTAATTATATACTAATGCTTGTTAAGTAATAGTCAATTTGTTCGCACATAATTTCAAATAAAATAGAATATTTATTGCAAGATTTATTCTCTACATTAATTTAAGTTTAAAAATAAACTACTTAATACATAAAATAACATTTAAAAAAGTAATGATATTTGATATCTTTAGCTATACCTTAACTTTGCATGAATCGTATTCTCTGCAAAGTCAATGTCTGATCGTATTCGGAACTTATCTATATCTACTAATCACGTATGCAAAATATCTCATTTCCACGAACTATTTGCTGTAGGTAGTATGTTGAAAAGAACAATTAATTTCTGAAGTAAGCTTTGGCACTAAAAAACATAGATTTGTAACATTATGCAAATACAAAAATATTCTTTCATCAACATTATTAACTGCTGCAAGGATACGGCTGCACGCATTACGATTGAAGTCCTCATATCAGGATCATGCCTTACACAGAGCGATTCCTCTGTTCAAGGTGATTTTCATTGCAGCCGCTGTGGCCGTCAGTGCCTCGCGGCCGTCGCGCTCCTTCGACAACGAGTATCACGACTTGTTCGAGTCGCCCCCGCCGCCGCAGCCGCCCTCGTCGTTGCGACCCTCGTTCCGGAGCTCCTACTCGAGGCCCGAGTCTTTCTTCAGGAATTCCCAGTCCTTTAGCGATGACGAGCCGATCTTCAACAGTGGACCACCCAGCAGCTTCCGCGAGGGACGTATCTACTTTGACTCACCGCCCCCGTCATCCTCGTACTACTCGCCGCGCAGGCCGCACACCTTCTTCCACAGTGGGCCCTCGAACTTCCGGGAGGGCAAGACTATCGGTGAGGAGTATAGAGGTTGGTTTCCTATGACTAATACTGTTTGATGTTAAGATCAATGTTTGTGGAAGATCAATTATTGACAAGGTTTTTATTGGAAAATATTAATTATTTGATTAATATAAACTCGAACTGAATGGAAGAACATGCAAACATATGTAGATATTTTTAAAAGTAGTGATTATTTACACTGATGAACAAAAATGCGCATACTACTCTTATTTTCTTTAATAATCTACCATTTTTGGGATTCTCTGTTATTAAATTCGAGAAAAGCGAAAATTTATTCAATAAAATTCTCAAGTTTTTTATTTATTTTTGCATTATTACATATTTTACTTTAATATCGACTGTAATACATACAGTGAGTCTATGATTTCAATTTAAATATCATTCTATTTTTTTTACTGTTGTATTTCTGCTCACTTCGTATTTTTTGTGCTATTACAAATATCAAATTTTATAAAATTATATCAATTATTTTTAAACTATTAAAGCATTCGCAGAAATATTGCAGTAATTATAAAGTATTACTTATAACGCCATGAAGTAAATACAGCACCTATAACAAAAACAATACTACTGGAGCAGAAATTAGTCCTAAGTCAGCAGAAATTGGGACACTTATCTTAAATGTTATTTATTTCACGCTCAACTATCGCCTTTAGATATATTAAAAAAGACACACTTCTGTGCCAATTTTAGTAATATATTCTGTATCATGAATCGCTTCAGTATACGATTACATTACAAATATGCACAGGTACTGAGTTACTGCAGGCTTTGACAAAGGAAAACCACAGAAAACTTATATGGCGTATAGAATGCGTATATGGGCTAACCACATCGCTTGGTCACTGATAAGTGTATGACCTCCTATCTGCTTAGCCATCGTCCAATATTAAAGCGAAGCGTATTCTGTTACAAAGTCGACAAAACATACATAGAGACCAATAATACTTTGAAAAGAACTTTTAACATGTTTTTCAAAACTTTTACTTCGAGAAAGGGCACAATTTTTTTTAAATCAAATTTTTTTAAATAATGGCACAAGTTCCATATGTTTTCTCTAAACCCTATATTTTATTCCAATTTCTTTGATACTAGATAACTAAGCTAAAATCTGTTTTCTAAATTTCTTATCATTTTGTCTTATATTCATTGCATTACTTCAGTTATCATAAATATACTAGAACACTACAGGTATACTTTCTTATAAAGCATTTTATTTACTTGAAATTAAAGTACAGAAAAAAAAAATGAGAAAGTTTTCTTACATTGTGTACTTCTATTTACGGAAACTGAAATCCATTAATTCCGCGTTAAAAATACACTGATGAAAGCTAGAGACAACAGCGAAAGCAGCAGCAAATTATTCAGTGAGAATACGACTTTTTATAACACGACACCTGCCTGTAGCAGTTAGGAAGACTAGCTTGATCGATTTGACAGTAAAACTAGCTTAGTGAGGTTTTATCACTGGCGGAGGTGCATGTAGAACATCAATGAACACTTTCATGCATGCAGCGACGAAAGCTCTTTAAAGTATTTTACGATAACTGATAATTAAGTTCGAAATAAAATTTTTGCATTAATTAAGGTTTCATCTTTATTTTTTTAATTTTACTACCTATATCAATGCGCGCTACGCGCGTACCTTATATTATTTTCAGACCGTTTTAAATGTGCTTAGGTATTACCTTTCTCGATGAAAAGTACTAACTTTTGAGATTACAAATTAAAAAAATGAATACTGTACACTATTTATTATTATTTATCAATAATATGAAGAATCATAAATTCATAAATATGTATATATATGGGTCATTCTTCTGGAAGAGGGACTTTCGTCCCGAAGGCAAAAATTCAAAAACTTCTGGAAAAAATATATGCTATTTTAACGAGCTTCAATATTGCGAATCTCTTCTTTCTTTAGCTTACAATGTCGTATTGGCTGTTCCAGACGGAAATCTCCGTACCATTTAGATGCACCCTGAATCAAATACAGTGAGATCGGAAATTTGAAGATATAGTCTATGATTAATTAGAAGCTGAATATTACTCTCACTTCACACTAAACTTTATATATGAGAAATACTATTTTAGCAAAAAACTAGAAGAACATTCAATAAATGCTATTAAGGGGATGTTATACTCAAACTTTACCGACAGAGCTTACATTGCAATGTTTTTATTCCATTAAATCTAGGTTTTAAATATTCTAACGGACGATATTATTACGTAGCTATTGAATTGCCTAGATTCGCATTTGGAAGCTGCTTACACGTTCCGCTGTTATTGTTTCATCAGCTTGTTAATTTCGATTATATGAAAGACTTTCGTCAATTAGAATTTGAATAATTTATTGGTCAATATATACGTACTCTGTATAGAAGTTAGTTAAATAGTGTTTTATTATTTATGCGGTGTTAATTAATTGCAGCGATTGAAGTTTGTTTGAAAGTGGAATTTTATTGTAACAATATATCGAAATGAATTCATCTCTGTTATTTCTAAATGTATTATTCATATTGTTCAATGCTCATAAATAACTAAAGCTTCAATGTAGTGAATATTTTAGTTTCGCCAAATTCGTCGTTATTGAACAATTTCAAATGTGCATTATCGATTTATTATTTGCGTATATTATAGTTTGTATGAGTGCACTCAGAAAAAAAACCTTCTTAGATCTTGAGGATTTTCCAAAAGTCTTAATCCTTTCAATTGAAAAGTAATTTAATTTCAATCGGAGAATAATATTTCTGAGTCTTGAATACCGATTATTTGAATCTATCGGATTACTCTTTGGGTTCAATAAACTAATATCATTTTGAGTTTTCATTAATCCTTTAGAATCAAAAGTCAAACAATTCCCGAATAGAATATTCCTTTTGACTAAAGAAGACCGTTAGTTACAATTCGAATTTTTTTTTTTCATTTTGTGTGTAGAGTAAACATTTGAAAGCAATGTATGGTATATTGAAGATGTAAATCCATCCTTTTGTAGTAAGAGGTCTTGAGATTAAATATTTATGTTCATCTTGTGTCAAGAATATACATTTTAGTGTGTATATTTTTGTGTCGACTCGTTTCGCCGTCAAACTCATTTGCTGGAGTTAGCTTTCATGGATCACACGAGTTCGTCATCAAGACACGTTAAAAACTTGAGCATTAGACGCATTGATAAATACATCAAGTCTTTGATCTGAAGCTCATCCAGTACCTTAAGGTAAGTTAACAATGTAAAAAAAAGGTACATGTTATTGCACATTAATTTTTTCTTGATTGATCGTAAAATTTCATTAAAATTTGAAACATATATTTTACAATAACTATCTCACTTTCTGAGGAGTGTACTATGTATATCACTTGCATTGAACTTGTAATAGCAACTGAAATTCGGTGTTGTATTATTTCAGAACAAATTTTGGATTCAGATTTACTTCTACAAATAATGAAGGTACAGGATTTCTTATGTACAGCTATTGGATTAGAGTGGTGCAGGAAAATGGAGTGTTGAAAAAATTACTGCGGCATCAGAGTAAGCTCCAATTAATAAATTAATCTCTATTGAAGATAGGAAGACGTACTGTTATATTGTATATTTGATTTTTTAATAATTAAAATTGTTTTCAAAATAATTAAACAGTATTGGTTTTTAGACAACACATTTTTCCTTTTTTGTTCTAAATTTATATTATAATTCCTTTGTACTAAAATTCTTTGCAATGCTTTGACTAATGAATGCAGAAAAACGTTGGAAAACAAATTTGATAGTTTTTAAAAAGCTAAAATGATGAATCCTTTGACAAATATTTTAGAAATTTCGATAGACTACCCTCTAGTAGTGCATCACTTCTGGCCTATTTACAGACGTGTATGGCTCAAGATATAAATAAATTATAAATCCTTATCAGTTAGATTTAATCGTCGACCTCTGTGTATGACCTCCACAAATTATAAAACAAAGTTTAAAAAGGTTCAGTAATACTTGTAAGAGTTTTTGCAGGATTTTCTAAAAACTCTTCAAATAAACACGGGTAATTCTACAAAACTTTTCACTTTTGAGTTTTGAAAAACGCAGAAAAATTTTTCGAACATACCGTCGTCCATTTGCATACATACTTACATACATATTAGACAAGAATTTGTGCTTGTGCTTAACTTTTATGCTGCGGCGTAATATTACCTATTATGATACCTTATGTAAATTAAGAAGTTTGTAAAGAAAAACTGACGAAGATACTTGAAAACGATGGTTTTTATCCACTTTGTGAGTTAAAGTCAAAAATAACGAAGCATAGTTCTTTCCTTGTATGTTATTATCCGAATAACAAATTAACTTAACTGAACAATAATAACATAACTTGCATTCATAATGTAGACATATTAAATCTACGAATATTGAACTCTGAAGAGATTTTAGATAGGCGAAATAAAAAAATTTCATTCTACTGAAATTATGATGTAACTATAAGTTTCAGGAATTTTCGCAAGTTCTTCTGTAGGCTCTTATTATTATTTATAATTTATAATTAATTACATCTGATGAAAGTACATTTCTTGTTTAAGACTTTCTTGGTGAAAAACCTTAAGGGGATGTGCTATAACCGAAAAGATTTCTATCTTACCGGTTTTTGCATTCAACGAAATATATAAGCGCAAATTGTCGAGGTGTTACACATAACTTTACTCATTACAAGCATGTCGTGCAGTGAAAAACAAGTATTCCTCGCAGCGTAACACGGCAATTAATTTAATTGTTTTCCTTAATTTAAGTAGCCTTCTATGACGGAACTTTTTGTGCATATCCGCAGGTCCACCGCCACCGCCGCCGGCACCAATCGAGAATCCACGGATGCAGACGTCGCCCGGACGAGATGAACGACCCGACAACTCGCCGGAGCTGCAGACGACAAAGGCTTACGAGGAGCACAGGAGCCAACAATCGACGATGACGACGACGAAGGGACACAGACAGCCGCTGTCGTTTGGCGGACACTCGAATCATCTCAGTTACGGTGAGTTACCGAGTTGTTGACATGAGAAAAAAGCTCGTTCTTCCATAGCTGGATACTTGCTCCTTGGAGGAGCGTTACCCATCGAAGAGGCAGGGCAGGGGATTGGCTTTCGGTCAGCGAACGGATAACACTGATTTTGAACTTTGTCCAAGGAATGTTATCACTAGAATTTAGTTGTTTACCGGACTTCGTTAGGGTATTCGATTGAACGAGAACTTTTCGACAAATACTAGAATATATTATATGAAAATGAACTCTTTATTAGAAAAGTATAATATACTCTACAGAGCATAGTATATGCTCTCGATAGTTTTGATAGATTTTAACTAAATATCCTTATAGGATGATTTGAATATAATAAGTAAAACTTACTGGTAAAATAATTTTTTTTTATTGCGGTACTATTATTTATAATTTATAATTTCAGTAGAAATTAAATTGAATCTTCTTTTGATTTATTTTCTGTACATAATATTTTATACACAATTTTTTGGTAGTGGTCAAGGTGGACCATATATTCTATAAGGTAAAGTGTGGATTATGTTCTATTTTATGTGCTCCTTATCTTAAAAATTTCATTCCTACTAACTCTTTGAATTTATATACTCATAATCAAATAGGAACTTAAATTAAAACTGTTTAGAATAAATATTAGTAAAATTTAAATGCACAGTTATATTATAGTAAATCAAAGTCTACTTTTTGATACTCTATAATATTCTGAAACA
Organism: Megastigmus stigmatizans; assembly: GCA_900490015.1. NCBI lineage: Eukaryota > Metazoa > Arthropoda > Insecta > Hymenoptera > Megastigmidae > Megastigmus > Megastigmus stigmatizans. The sequence continues at coordinate 26,706 of UELV01079196.1, read as the reverse complement.
CATATACACAGTATTAGAATTAGATACATAGTGATGTACACGGAAACGGTATTTTTTTCTCTTTGAATTTCTTTTAAAAAAGCAATGTAATACTAACACCGTACCTTCGAATTTGAATGGCCGTTATTTGAATCAAACCAACCAAAATAAGATAACTCGTGGAGTTCTCTTCATATTATCTGCATATTATTCAAGAAAAGCTCTGAATGAAAATAGGTGGAAATTTTAAATATGAAAAACTTGAAACTCTAAATTAATGAGACTGAGAAATTGCATAAAATATTATATAAGAGCTCCTAATAGCCAGCATTATTATTTTACACATAGTTAATGGCATCACGCTACAGTAATAAGATTTTGATTACATTTTCTGTCCCTGTTTAAAAAAATTAAAGTTACATTTTTAACTATATCTAATGTATTTTATTTTAAAAATCAAGCACATGTATTCTGCCAACTTAAAATGCGAAAATATTTTTTAAAATGCTTCTCCAGCCTAACACGTACATTTAAAACAACATTTTCGTGCACATCAATCCTATAATCAATCCTAAATTAAGATATGAAACTGCGCAATATGCACAAAATATTATCAACGCGGTGAAACGCTGACATAAAAAAACAGCATTTATAAGCGAAGCATTAATCAAAATCGAAAGACGCTTCGATGAGATTCAGCAAGCTCATCAGAGCCTTCAGATTCTGTACAATCGCAAGAGTCGAAAACCGAAAAGCATGTCCGCAGGCTAAAAGGCTATACGTGACGCACCACCGAGCAAACAGACTGCCTTCGTCGTCTCGCATACACGATCGCGGCACCATCTTCCTATTTCATAATGACGATAAATCAGCCCACCCCTATAAATCATCCTGCACGCATTATAGAGGCCGACGATTTATGCTTCGTTAAAGGGAACCACGGCCTCGGCTTCGCTTCGGTAGCCGGCGTTGGGTTCTCGGATATTAATCCGCTAGCCGAGATTACGTCGACAACGAGAGCAGCAGCAGCCGCGGCGGCGGCGGCAGCCGCAGCATCGACGATATCGATGCATTCGCCACCACTGAGCCAAGTGCAGGTCTCGCAGCAGCAGCCGGCAACCAATCCACCCAACAGCTCGGGAGGACTGCCGACGTCAGCGGCGGCATCGACGAGCCCGACGCTAAAAGTCGCCGTCGGCGCGCAGACCAGCTCGTCCCCGTCCAACACCGCAAGCACGGTAAGTGGCGTGGATGAAGAGGAGAGAGAGAGAGAGAGAGAGAGAGAGAGAGAGAGAAAGAGTGGAAAACGAAAGAGCTGCTCTAGCTTGATCGAATTTCGACCGTGGAGGGACTTACAAACACTTTATTTTGGGGGTATGTAGTTTCGGGTTAGTACGGCTGCGCGGATGGGAACGAGGAGCTCAACGAGCTGCGGTGCAGTCGATCGGGGGTAAATAAGGCGGAAATGCGGTTTGATAATTGGCTCGTGGACGAGGGTAAATATTAAGCGTTTCGTGGAAAGAATCCCTTGGATTTTCCGAGCGCCTGGCAAAATATACCTGCCGGTTTCGTTTAACGCAAATATGTTGAGGGAAGGATCTGCGCTAGAGATTTTAATGCAATTTTGTAATTTCGCTTACTTTATTATGTAACGAGTATTGATTGGGTTATCGAGAATTTTGTAAAAAAAAACCGTGTTCGCACAAAGTCAACATGCATTAAAAGGGATGGATTAATTGAATTGGCTGCTTTTTCATTTTTAAGACAGCCAGTATAAAGTGGAGTCGTTAAGTAAACTTATGAGATACTATTACTTACAGCAGGAGGTCGCAATAGGGTTTTTTAAGACTGTCTTTATCTTGTTCTTCTTCCTGATAGATGATAATTCAAAAAGTGCACACTATAAGTTTCTTTATTAAATTTTTTTGTACTGATATAGGTTATAAATTTTTTTATTCTCTTTATTATGGTCGTAATTTTTATAAATTGAATAGGTGTAAAAAATTTCCAGATATAATTATATATATATATTGGATATTGTCTCTATATAATTGAACATGCGGTTATATATGATTATATATGATTATATATAACTGAAGAGTGGTTATTGTGCTCAAATAATAAATATTTGAACTTTCGAAAAAAAAAATTGGGAAGTGCAATCTGGGTTCTACTCATACCCTAAGGAGCAATAAACTGGTAGCGGTAAAGATGTGCAATGGATGTAAGGCCATATATAATTACTGACAGTTAAGAATAGTCATGTATGGCTCTATATGGTTTTATATAATTATATATAACTATCTATATAACTATGTACAGCTACGCATGATTATACGTAACTGAAAGTGAAGAGTTCTGAGTTAAAAACTATATGCGATTATATATATATGGTCATGTATATGTAATCGTGTATAGTTATAAAGAGACAATATACATATGTAATCATATATAATTATATACGATTATATATAATTATATATAAATCATTTTTACATAGGGGAACATACGACGCAGATATGTTTATCTCTTTTTATAAAAGTTGTACGCTTCAGTAGTCATTAATTATTAATATCAATAATTTCTTACATGTTTGGTCAAAAAATCGATGTCGTGAATGCTTCAGCACAATCTGAAGTAAATGCAAAGATATAATTAATTCTTTAATTTCTACGATATTCCATTTTATAATTTAATATACTTTTTTCTATTTTAATTAAGTATTAATACAATTAATAATGTACATAAAGAAAGGAGAGAAGAATGACTTAATTCAATATGCTGCTGTAATTGCAATAAGTAAATTGAGCAATAATAGAACTTTGCAAACTCTGAACGACCTCATTAACGATTTAATACGTTTTCATTCTTCGAGAATTTATATTTTACCGATTCCGCCATAATGGAATGCAGCATCGTACCCGGGGCGTTATTGATTTTAAAATACTTAATAGCAGCCCCTCGAAGAACATAAATCTCGCATTATCAATTAAACGGCGTTGAGAATAAAAAACGACCAAGAGAGAAAGAGAGGAGAGTCGAAGATGTTCGCTAATTCCAGCAGAGTTTAAGCGATAAAATTTTAAAGCGGGCACGTACGGATACGTACACTGCAACTTTCAATCCAATAGGGCGGGCGTAGTCGCACGCGCGCGCGCTTCCGTCCGATCTCGAGATAAACATTAAACGAGCAACGGAACAAATAATTGAGATTGTAACGGATGTGAAGTTGAGAAACTTACCTCCGCACGCGACGACTCCCAACTATTTTATGATTCTGCCCCGACGTGCGAATCGAGTCTGGCTCGATTAAAGGCGGCTGAGGTTCAACTTTGCAGCGCAATAGATGAGTGGGTAAGTACCGAATGAAACTTTGTAATTGTTTTCAGCTGAACGATCTCGAATCCACGACTCCGCCGACGACGAAGACGATGTCAGTCACGCCCAAGCCGAACTTGGACGCCGGGGAAAATGCGCTGAGCCAAGCACCTGGAGCCACCATGAGGTTTTACCAACCCCAGATGATGTCCCATGACTTCCGGTAATGGTCCAACTGATTATTAAACCTTACAATCTTGACCTTGCTGAATTTACTGTTGCAAATTGACTAATACCAGATTTCAATAGAAATTTATTCAGCTTTTAGTCATGAAGCAAAGATATATTTCGATCTTGTTTTATACTGCAAAGTTTCGTTAATGTTAGACATGTATTTTTTACATTTGCACATCTTAGGAATATGCTATCTTCACGAAATTTACGATTAAAAGTAATCATTCATCATTTTTATCTAGTAATATTATTGTACTGTATTAATATAAATAATTGCATTTATATTTTTAATACATATATTATAAAATATATTTTTATGCTCCATCAAAGTATGCGTATATTATCGCTTAAACTTCAATATACTTACTTGGTTTCTATGAACTTCGTTTTGTCAATTTTGAAAAGTTTCAATAATATAAAGTATTTATTTATTATTATAATAAAAAGTAATATTTATAGTTAAGCGTGTAACTTCATTTCTCAGTGGAAGGCTAAGCTGGTACTATTATTGATTTCACGCAGGTAATGGAGGGCGTTAAGTCTTTTGAGAGCTCTGCACTTTTTCAAGGAAATTCAAGACAAATTCGCAATTGTAATTTTTTCATTTCTCAGCTAAAAATTACAAAATTACCAAATCTTTTTCATTTATGTTTCAAAGCACATAATTTATAGTTTGTTAAAATATATCAATCAACATTATATGAAAAATAATGTAAAACATTCAGAATATTTATGCTTGAAAGAAGGGTGATTTTATTTCTGAGATAAATAAACTATAAAGTCAATAAAAAAAATCTCGAGCAAAAGTGGATATTTTTGTCATGAAATTGTCTGACTTACACGGCTATTAAAACTGCTAAATCTCTGACGTCAATCCCTTCGGGTCATGGATTTTGATGAGGCACTTAGAAGTACTTTCTAGTACGAAATCGTAAAACACGTACTTCGAAATCCTTATCGCTGAAACACATGTTACCTAAGCTTTAATGGATGAATACTTTTTTTAAGTATTAATAATACAATATTAAGAACTTCAAAAATGCAAGTTTTTAAAAATACCTTTTTCTCAAAATGTATATCACATTATGTATAAAAAATTTATATGTGTATATTTGATGTACAGAAATTGGTACAAGATTTGCATCATTATTCATCTATGAAAATATTGAAATTTAAAATCGATTTAATTAATAGATAAAATGTGAAATGTACTTTATACTAAAAAATTACAAATTATCAAATAGCCTCGATAAAAAAATTTGGCCATATAATGAGAAATTCACCATGTATGGCCACATTATGCTGAAAAATATGGCCATAATGTGAGTTAATTTTAATAGGATTATTGCTATAGCATAACCCATATTTTTTATTATGGTTACTGGTAAAGTAATTGAATGATTCAGAACTGACGATTTGATCACACGAAAATAGTTTAAATTAATAAAAACCTCATTATTGACAATTTTACAAGTAAATAATGATAAACAATCGCGATTGATGTACAAATGTAATAATATTTGAAATACATATTATTATAAAATTTAAAGCCAATATGGGCAAAGAAAATAAAATAATTAAAAGAATTAAAAATTAATCGTACAAAATTCCTACAAATAATTATAAAAAACTAATGAATATAGAAAAATTTGTTACTTTTTAATATTTACGATCAACTAATTATTAGTCTTAATCGTTGTACTATTAGGTAACAAAAACTTTGGTTTCCAACGATATTAATAAAGCTTACTGTATTTTATCAATCTGAATTTTATTTTATTATAATTTTTATAAAAATTAAGAATAGCAACTGTTTTCTGCATTTAAATAAATCTAAAAAAATTATCTTGTCATCCAAAATACTTATATTTTGCAAGCAGCGAAGCTGTCTCTTACTTTAATCATTTGCAATCAGTTAACCTCGTTTACTCCCAGGTTGTAATCTGAGAAAAATGATTGAATTCGATACAGGACAGTAACGCAAGACTTTCCCCCGGCGGCGCACGGACAGCTGCCAATCGAGGTACCTAAGCAACAGCAACAGCAGCAGCAGCAGCAGCAGCAGCAGCAGCAGCAGCATCACCTCAGCATGTCTAACATGAAGGAGAATCTCATTTTCTACGAGACAAAGGAAAACTTTCCCTTTCTGCAATCCAACAATCAGATCTACCAGCAGCAGAACAATAACAACAACAACAACAACAACAACAACGTCGAGCCGGTGAGATTCAGCATACCGACAGGAGCGATAACCGCAACCCTGATAGCACCCAACGGCGCTGTAGCTGCTCCGATGAAGCTCGCGTTTCAAGGCAGCACGGACTTCTTGCACTCGCCAGGTGAGATAAATAAGCTGTCGCTCGAGTGGCTCCCGCGCCCCTTACTGGCAGTCATGCGAGAGCTCCGGAGTGTCGCGAATTTACGCGTTACCCTGAGATTTGACTCCCGAGACTTAGATAGGGTTAGATAGCTCGCGTCTTATAAGCGTCTTGATTTACTGGGACCTCTAATTGTTAGAGTGATCGCTTTGTACTGGAATTCCCTTTGATATGATAAGACTGATGTCTATGATGTTGCAGCGGTATTAAGATAGTTTTAACTAAATGAGGATAAAATTGTATTTTCAGGTCCTAATACTAATACCTACAACTTTGGGCAGCAACTAGATCTATCTCAATTTGGAAAACTAAACACAGCAATTAATACAGGTAACTAAAAGTTCCGTCTCGATTGAAACACACGGCTTGTAGTAGATTTGTATTTTTCAAAGTACATTTCGAATGTTTCAGTTTCTTCTGGTATGCCGACCTACTATTTGGTCCAGAACAATGAACAAGCTAAGCCTGTTAATCAATTTAGTTCCGGTGTACCCCTAGGTAAGCCTTTCATTCAAATTATACATAAATATATATTGATTGATATGTAGATATTTTTATCTTTAATTTTGAACTATATGATTCAAGGTTCATTTTATGTCTTGCCAAATACTGAGCAGAACAAGCAAGTTACCTCAGTCCCTTCTTCAGGTGAGTAAAAAGAGAAAGAAAAATTTAAGCTTTGATTGTTATACTTATTCAATATATTCTGATGTCTTAATTTTAAATTTATTTCTCATTTGTTCAGGATGTTTAAATCTAAGCTATAATTCGATTGATCAATCATGTTCTCACCTAACAAATATTATGCTTTACATTCAACTCGTTAATATAAGAACATCACTGTTTATTATATTAAAACGGATAAATGATTTTTAGTATCTTCAATTCAAGAATAAATTTAATTTTTTTTTAAATATATAAGTCAAATTCTAAGCTGAAATTTATATTAAATACTACTAACTTGAGTTTAGAATAATATTTAAACGGTATAATTATTATCCGAGGTATGTGGAACGAAATGATTAACGCAGCGCAATATGTATGCGGCTCCTAGAACGGCTAATAAAGCAAACACGAATTTCAGGATTGCAGCTGCAACTAGACGGTTTCGGTGGAATAGAATACCTCGCGTCATCTAGTAATTCAGAAGCGACGAGGCCGGTGGTTCTGGGGATCGGAAAAGTTGCTCTAAATCCTCAGGAACAATCTAGATCCCCTGAGCCCGCGTATACTAAAGTAAGTGTGCAGAATTTTCAATGAAACAACGTGGTATGAGGATTATTGTGGAGTATTGACCGTGATATGCGAACATCCAATAATTTAGAATTAGTAAAAGCTTTAATTTATCGTAGTTCCTTGTCATAACAAGTCTGTGGTTAGTATGTATAGTAAAAATGGCATGTTTGCAGTATTTTAAAAATGGCTTGTGTGTGGAAAGATGCATGTAACATATAGCAGGAAGTGAAATGAAATATTTTTAATTATCTTGCTTTATCAATGACATTTGTAAAAGTAACTAACAATAAAAATAGTCTGTACCTAAACATTGTTTTAGAATATTCTGAAGAAACATACGTTAACATTTAACTAATTTAAATTCGAAAAAGGCTTTCTGTCTATACTATAGCTATAATATCGAGTTATGTATTAAATTGAATCATTTCTTTCTAGTTGTTTAAACTTGTAAATATAGGGAACTTGTTTAATATAGTTCAATGATAACTATTATTACTTTGTAATAATAAATCAATTGAAACGAGTGTAGTAACAACGATGTATTATTACAAAAGATTTTCGAAAATGATGGTGTGTACACAGTATATAATTTTTTAATTAAGAACTACTTTATTAATTTACAAAAATTATATGTGAAATATTTTTTTAGTCTTTTGAAAAATAAAACAATATAATAGGATTGGATTATTTGCTGACACGTTCATGTTTTTGTTCGATTTGTTGAGTTGCACGACTAACGATAATTATAAGAAATGTTTAAATAATGTTGTTTTGAAGAGGAATATCTTTTATGTTACTAAAATATTGGAATGGTTCGTAGACATAGAAAGTTTTTCTATTTTCCTACTCCTAAATAACTGATATAGTTATAAAAAAAATTTATTTTGATTTTGGTTAGATATATTGTGATTTTAAACACTTTTTACAAAATTAATTATTGCTGAAATCTTTGAAAAAAAGCTGCGGTTAAAGCTTCTACCTATTTTACGATAATGCATTATCAAAACTTTCAGTGGAAAATTTGAACCAAATTTAATCCATAATATCCTTTATTACATTTTATAAAGTATATACTATCAATTTATACGTAATAATCATAATAACCATTATCAATAGTAAATTTGTATAAGGAGTATAAGCTTTTGTGCATCCGTATGTATAATACCGAAATCTAATTAATACATTGATAAGCTCATACTCTTGCTAAACAAGTATTAAGTTTCATTTATAATTAATACTTTACAAATAATACTAATAATACTTTATTCGTAATTTTTGTTTTACTATTATTTACTTAAAACATAAAAAAAATTTTAATTGAAGCTTTTTGTTAACTTTGCATTATCAGGACAAATAAATTATTTCTATGGCGTTCTGATTTGCATACATGAGAAATTTAAACTTTCAAATACGGCTGCTAACTGATCTATAGAAGTCTGTAAGTTCTTGAAACATTTTTCAAGCTTTCTACAGGCCATTATTATTAGTTTGCAGTTTATTCCCTTTTTTAAATCTTTTTTTAGAAACTTTGACTCTCGTAAATCTGGCTATCTTTGTAAAAAATCCAGGAGATTAATGATTATTTAAAACACAAAAATGCAAAGACAATTTAATTTAATATCTGAACAGATCCGAAAAGATTTTTTTTAGATCTTATTATTTCTGTTATTTTAATTTGTATTACTATCCTTATAAAAACATACCATCTACAGATAATGTGATGAAATCTTTTGAAATATATAATTCATTTGTCCTGTAAGTGAAAATTATTATTTAAAAAAATCATTTTCAGCAATTATAAAAATAAAATATTTAAATTAGGTTTTCAAGACTACGATAATAAAAGTTTTCTTCGAAAACTGCAAATATGCGTAAATTTAAATTAAACCTTGGTACTTTCGTAGTTATGAGATTGAAAATCGGACGAATGAAAAGTTCTATTCGTATGCTATGCGATTACCATAAAAAGTTCTTTATTCGAGTTATTTGACTAGACGTGAACATCATTTCATTTTTAAGCTTATAAGTCAAAACTGGTTTCGCGAAAAACGCGAATGACATTAACTAAATATTTTATTCTTATTTATGAACAATCATGTTTTATTATTTTCAATGAATATTGATTATTCTAAAACAGTTATCTGTAATATATATTCTCATAAAAATTTTTAAAAACTTGATGGATAATTATTAAGTTTCACCACAGTGAACTCGATTTTGTTTAAAACAATTCCCGTTTATTAAGAAGGTCAATTTATTTTAAATTAAACATCTATTTATTCTACGCTAAGTCATAAGATAAGTTTCATATAGGTAATTACTACCTTTTTTCAATATCTACAATGATGCTCATACAAAATCAAGAAATATGTCTTTTTTATACTATTTTTTATAACCTTATTTTTTTCGGGAATAGAAAAATATCACAAAGTAAGAGAATTTTTGACTTTCAACTTTTTAAGCCATGCTTTAGACTTTCAACAAAAACTTTTTTCCATTCTCCTATCTGGAAATGGAACAAACCTTATTCTTTGACGGAAATATTTAACAGCAAAGTAAATCTTGTTCAAAGACGTCCTCAGCTTTTTTTCCCCCTAATATGGCGCCTGTGAACAGAAAAAGGATAAAATAACAATAAATTTTCCAGTCCATTGTTGAGTGCCAGCCTGGCGCATGACCTGCTCTTAATTTTCCGCCGGATTTTTTCAGATTGGATTCGGCCAGAGTCCCTGGTAGAGCCGTATATGTACTATCGTCGTGCCAAAAGTCCGCAGCTGGCACACCGTTGGCCATTGTTAGCGCTGCGAAAATTGGTCGATAACGGATTTGGAAAGGAGAATGAGAGTCATCCCCGTTTATCGACGACGCCGAATCCATTTCGGAGAAGGACGTTTCGGTATAAGGACGTTAAAGGCTGCCTCCGCTGCACCTCACGATAGACGATCATCGCGTCAATGCAAGCCGTGACATAACTGTAATTACTCTGCAAGACTGTTTGTTGAAACTCATCGTTAACCACGTTTAAATTGTTATTATTTTGTTATATTATTGTAATGTTAGTATTAAAGAGGAATCTTACGTATATTTTTGTTACTTTTAATCTATAACTTTAAATGTAGTATTAACTTTAAACTAGATACTTTCTGCGATAATTTATTGTTGGATCGTCAGTTCTTTTATAGATATCTGCTTTATATTTTTTCTTTTTTTATATAAATGTCAATATTTTAATATAGATTTTCATAGCTCGAATGGAATTAATTTATTAACCCATATCAAACTTTTAAAAAAATTATTAAATACACAATATGGTAAGTATATTGAAAATTTTAACAAGGTATGAAAATATACAATCCCTTTTTTAGAAATTGGAGAAGTTAAATGTTTGAACTGCAGTCAATTTTATCAAAATAGTAATATAAAATACATTTTATTACAGCTTTAATTAAAGCATATAAGTCAGGCTGTTTAATTAACACTGAGTCTTATTATTCAACTGATTTTATTAAACATCAGACCTGAATTCGTAATATGAATTTAAGTAAACTAAAATTTATCACGTTGAATGAAGAATCCTGAAAACCGGCATTTTATAAATTGTACGTTGATGACTATTGAGTCGTGAATCTTTCTTATAGTATGCACATGTGCAACAAGCTATTCCGATTATAATATAGAAAGTTATAGTCCTTAATTTCTAGTCTTTTATAAGGTTGTAATAATATGATTTCTGCTATGTATTTTATGATTATTTGGTAGAATATTGAAAAAACCAGTTTTTATTGAAATTGCTTATATAATATCTTTCATTCGTGTTTATTAATCCTAAAATAAAACGTTTTATTGAAAGTTAAAATTTATGTGAACTATAGATCACTAAATTTCACTATGTAAGAATATTAACATGTTTTTATACTTATACAAATTTTTTGATTAAAAAATTTATAGAATAAAAATGTAATGTTAGTGTATTAAATACATATTCATTACTATTATTGTTTATAATCTATATATATTAACTATTAATAATTAATAAATATATAAGATTTAGTTTCGAAACTCGGGTAAATTAAAAGCAGATAACAAGTAATTTACTCTTTAAGTAAGTTTAAAAAGCGGTAAAGCCCAATACTAATACTTACAAGTTGCACTCGTAATTCCCGCATGATCCGATAATAAAGAAACAAAAAATTGATTAAAAAGTATTCCCGATAAAAAAAAGGGGGAGATCAGTTTATTCAGCGTGAAATCGCATTGCGATTGGAAAATTTTTCATTAAACTTTTAAGCTGCTTTGAACGTGTATTTTTCTTTAAAGAGCTTGGGGGCGAGAAAAAATCCGCGAGTTCGCTCTCTCCACTTTTCATCCATACGGGTACGAGAATGAAAGTGTAGCTCGCCTCATTCGCCGCTAGCAAGAATTGTGTTGCCTTGACGGGCGTCGGCGGCGTCAAGGCTTTACGGCATCCTTAACGTTTCGTTCACTTTATACGATCGTAATTAGTCGTAAGAAGATGGCAAGAAGGTCATAAAAGTGTAATGGCCGCAAAGGGCGTATAGCGTCGCAACAAAATAGCGCGATTCTTGCCAAAGAAGCAAGTCCCGACTGCTGATGCGATACTTACCGATTTTGATGTTTCGTGCATCAGCAATCCCTCATTAGCGTCTTTATTTTCTTCTTCCTTTTATTCGCTCAGCATTTCTTTCGAGATACATCGAGTTGTGGTAAAAGAAACGAGGGAGAGAATATCAAACTAAGTGCTGATGTAAGCTCAGCGTTGGGGTTCTACGATTTTTAAAAAAGAATTTTTTCTTGCTATTAAATGAAAAAGCAACAAAAATAATACCATCAAAAGTAAATATATATATTTAGTTTTGAATCTATAAAAAACATATTTATTTAGTTTTCTGGATTAAGAAAATAATTCGACTAATATAATATTTTTTATTATTTTTCAATGAAAAATAATTATGAAATGATAAAATCCAATGACAATTCGATTGAAATAATGTATAAGTACAAATTATATAATATAAGTGTAGGAAAATGTTACTTGCGAGTTTTATTTAGTTATGTATATTATTATATAATTTAAAAAAATTAAATTGAAACTTTGACTATTATGGCAAAACAATAAGAGAAAAAAGTTGATTCATTCTTAAAATCATGTACAATTTTATACTTTATAAATATATTTATTATACTTTAGCATAGAAAGACTGTATACTATATCTTATTAAGTTTGATTATATTCATGCAATGAAATTTTCAATTATCAGGAAGTAGAAATAAAATACAAGATAGAATTAACTTATTCTATAATTTATTAGTTTTAACAATCTCTTGTTTTCGTGTTTGTCTGTCTTTTGAGTAGTGTCAGTGTTAACATGTGAGAATTTATGTATGTGTGCGTATATCTGCATGTTCATTTAGTTTTTTTTTTTTAATAATTTCGTAGATGTACAAGTTCAGCTTGTCCTTCATACAACGACGCTATCATTGGCATTTCACAATCCTTTCATCTACGATTACAATAATTTCTTGGCTCCGTCCATTTGTTCCTCGCAAAACGCTCTCTTATACAATGTATGTTTTAATTTTTATTCATTTTCATCATTATATTTAAGTTTTTTTTTTTTAATTCTTACTCAAAACGAAAGAAGAAACGACGCGCCTTACGACCTATGCCCTGTATAGACCATTAGTACGATAATAAATGAAAAGAAAAATCCATAGGAAAACAAAGCGCATGCGTTCCATCACTGTTATTTGCACAAGTTTTTGCAAAGCTGCCTTTTTTCGCTGCTTAATTTTGTATCGTATCAAGTACTCGCGCAACCATCCCCACTGCACGAAAAGAAACTACTAAAAGCAGAATAAATATTTGAGTAATTTTTCGAGTGATTTATTAACCTTTCTCTCTAGGTACACGCGTACCTCTGGGTTATAATAACTAGCTGGAAGAACCATTTTTTATAAAACAAGGATGATATTTCTTCTTTTACTTTATGTACACCTCTTAAATATTTCATACTTAAATGGTAGGCAAGTGAAAGTACGGCGCGCAATGATACGGGTTATATCATTGCTTCGGGTAGAAAGAAATTTTAATAATTTCTTTTCGTGCAATCGTTAACAACAAGAATATGTTTTCTTACACAACTAAATTCTTTATATCCTGGGCGACTGCATCTCCTTCGTACACGCAAAGAAACGCAGTGACCGTTCCATTAAATACGCCCGCGAACTTCCGGTCGACCCTGGGCTCAGTTTGGATTCGCCGGAAGTTCGCTTCTTTGAACCCCCCTCCCCTTCCCTCCACCTCGACATTCACCCCAATCACCCGCATGCAAACTTCCACTCATCCTCACGAAAGTATATTTGCATGTGGCAGATTTTTCGCTAATTATCTCGCTACTACTTTTCCTTCATATTCTCTCTTTGTACACGTATAGCTAGTTTTTCTTTTATTTATACACATTCTTGCGCGTTGCGAAAAATTCATCATTTCTCTTTTTACTTCGCACTAAAGTTATTTACAATGAAGGGAACGTATCAGGTTAGAAAAATACAGCGATCCTTACGAGGTGATATTGTAGGAAAATTCTCTCTTTCTCGCTCGCTTATAACATTCTCAAAATGCTCAGCACAACAGAACGAGACCAGATTTTTTTTTCTTCTTATCTATACAAGTTTCATGCACACTTTTTTTTTATCGAGTCGTTTCATATCGCCAACTAAGAAACACTCTTTCCTTTGGCTATACTTAATTTAATTTTTTCGTCCTCGCATTTGCACGCGATAAAGTACAAGTTTTCCTTAAACACTTGCTTTACTTAAGTTAGAATTACTTTTTTTACACTTAGTCGTTCCACATCTGATCATTTCCTCGTTATCGCGCAGAGGAAACTTCTATCACGAAAAAAATGAAAAAGCTCTTCGCACTTTTTTGTGTTTCCAAACTAATGAAATAGGACACGGAAAGCAAGATGAGCTTTCATTAGACGTCGAGGCTACTGATCTTAGCTTACTAGACTTTTTTTAATACTTCGATTATGATAAAATCAGTTTAGGTTTTTTTTTCTTCTTCGAAAATACGATCGACGTTGAGGTGTGCGATCGACAATCTTGAAAAGGCACAGAGTATAAGCTACATTTTATAGTCACGTAGAAGATCATTACTAATTTTATAGTAAACTTTTAGTTTAATTTAATGATTTTGTGAAACTATTTTTTTTTGTAATGTGTGTAACAAAGTTAATAAAATAATGAAGATTTAAAAATTAGATTTATTATACCAATTCAAAGAATGAAGAATTTAACACTCATCAATGGCACATAAGTAGCTGTACTGTACAATGATTTTGAAGCGAAAATTTTTAGATAGGGTTCTTTACCGCTACGATATAACACTTTTTCATTAAAAACTTTTAAGATTGAAACATATACTTAAAATCCTCTTAGGTGAATATTAAATCTTTTTAATCACAGTTTATAAAAGATTTACAAAAGAATAAGTAAAAAACTGAAATAATCAACAGCTGCGAGCTTGAAATCGAGCTACTCTGTACACTTTCAAAGATTTGAGCTGCTCACGAGGTCTGTGAACAAAAGTATATAGCACTCGTCTGGTACATTTTCTTATTCAAAGCTGCATCTAAATGATTTCAGTGTTTTCGTTATACGTATATATACAAATGTACAGTGTGGCTTTTGCAAGTCACATGAAATTAAATCTCTGTTTTTTGACTTGCCGCAAAATCGTTTTATTTACGATACGTCTTCGTCTTAAAGTTTTCTTTTTTTTTCATTTCTTGTATTCTTTTTTTAGCTATCTTTTTCCTCTTTACTTTTCACGTGCGAGTAAAGTCATTGAGTCCGCTCCAATCGTTTACCTCGGAAATTGGTTGTAACACTGTTCCTTTTACTTCGAAAACTCGCTTTGATATGTCTGGGAATTCGGTAACGGGAGTTCTTTTATATATATTTAACCACGGGTACATGTTTTCGGGTTGATAGGATTTTTTTCCATTACATTTAAAATAACGATTGTAATATTAGAATCAGGAAGGTATTTGTTACTTTTCAATATTGTATAGTTGCAATAACTTTTTAAAATTCAATAATATATACTTTTAAAGAAATCATGTAATTTTTAAAGTCATTAAATCAGAGATGATTAGCCCTAAATCGAGTTTAAATATATTTCCATTTCTACAAAATTAACAAGTTTACTAAAAAACTAAATAGTTATTCTGTTTCACAGCTTGTGTATTACGAATATGAAAAATAATTGAAATGGTATATGAAAATGTTGTATCATTTAACTTTATTATTTGATTTCATCCGAAACAAGAGACTGAAATCATTCTAAGCAGTCATTATTCTTCTTATATTTTTGATCTCAAAATAAGCTTTTTCATTTACAATAGTCCAACAAATACTTATAAACGGCTTTAATTTATTGAATTTTATAGACTTTTGATTAACATCTATATAATAACTTTTTTTTTAAATCAATAAGACAAAGAAAATTCCCTAATTGATCAACATCTCACTAATTTAAACTATATAGGTAGAGGAAATTGATTTTTGTAAATATCTAATTTTATTATGTATATAATATATTATTCTGTTTTTGAATTTTAAGGATTAGAGAAAAAACAGGTGATTTTAACGTATGTAAAGAACGATATATGTTGAGAAGTAAATCGAAATCAACTAATATTCCAAAGAATTTTACAAAAATAGAGGGAGAAAACGGTACGAAAATCTATCTGCTAGCCTCTCCGGCCAATATCGACCAATAATTCTATCTGCACGTACACGTTTGTGTCGCGTTTCGCGTTATCAAGAGCGAGAAAAATAAAATATTGCTATACCTTAGGTTCTATCAATAATACTGCCGTGGCATGTAGTTTCTCCCCTTGCGCAGTGAATCGCACGTCACACCCCCCCCCCCCCCCCCC
>UELV01079196.1:0-10553 GCA_900490015.1 Megastigmus stigmatizans | reverse complement strand
CCCCCACACACAATGCGCATAACAAACATCATTTTACAGTTTTAACCTAATCCCACGTTTATAGGTGGCCCTTTCCTATATCTCTCGTGTACATCCGAGTAGGGAATTGGAAGCGCGTCCTTCTCATGTACCGCGAGACAACTCACTCTCGTTGTCTCGCATAAGAGCGCCGGGAGGCCGTGTATTTGCTCTTGAACCTCACAAGTGTGAGAGCGAGAACTTCTGGCTATACTTTTTTTTCCCCATGATCAAACAGTAATCTCGGAATAATAAAAGTAAGTCGCGCAACGAACGTGTTCGCTTCTCTTTTTTTTTACGAAGGACGGTTTTATTTCCCTTTAGGAAAGCGCGTGTCTGTATAGTGCTTTTCTTTTTAATTGTGTAACTCTCGTTATATTTTGTTTCTCTCATTTATACAAATTCTATAATTTAGATTATTAAGGAAGTAACTATCGAATGAAGAATCGTTTTAGTGTTGTCAACAGAGTTAAATTCAATTTTAATAAATTGGATAATAATAATAATAATGCTCTCTTATCACTAATCATAATCTATATAACAAGAATCAACTTTACAATAATTGAATACTAGCAGTGGTAAACAATTTGAGTGTAGGGCGTGTGATACCGAATCTTTAGTAGATTTTAATTTAAGCTGACATTTACGGAAATATATTGCGCTGAACTAAGCTCAATTAAGTATTATTATGTATTCACATAACAAAAGTATCTTAACAAGACGAGGCCACAGTTTTCGAACAGGTGATTTTATAACAAATAAAATGAACCCCATATTGCGGGATCCATTCTAATATTCGAACAGATTCTAAAACCTGGGGTGCATTTTTTTCGTCAAAAATCATTATAACTGCATGGGGCTCAAGATTGAGACTCAAAACCCGCGTACCCCTTGTAGGTAAGTTAAAATTAAAAGTGTAGGTAAATTAAAATTGCTAATATTAATGACAGCACTCTATATAAAGTAAGGGTTTTTTGGCTTTTATAATAAAAAACCACAGCTAATACCATTTCATTGAGTTAAATGAACTTTAACGCTTTACCTCTACATATTATCGAATACATACTTCTAAAGTAAAAAAATATTTATTTATTGTTTTTAAAAACCTTTTGCGCCTTAATAAAAGTGTGCTCTAACATTTTGATTATACTTTCATAACATCCTGCCTCATTATTTAGCGTTCACCGAAACGATTTTGGAGGAAAGAATCTCGAGCGGTCGAAAGAAAAATCTGCCAAGTATACGCTTAAGCACGAGCATTATAGGTAACCTCGAAACGAGAGATCGCCGCCACGTTTTTGGTGTTCGTATAACCGAGTTAGCAGCGCGTCTATGCGCGCAATCATTATCGCAACCATTATCATTATCGATGCCGATAATTTATTACCCCGATCGAGGTGCTGATGCCGCGGCAGTCGAGACGCCACCTAAGGGCTGATGAGCTTACGGAAGGCCTTGCGGAATTCCGGATTAAACAGGGTATAGATAACGGGGTTGACGAAGCTGTTCATGTAGCCGAGCCAGGAGGTTACGATGAACGCCGTGACGCCCGGCTGACAGTCCTTTTTCATCTTGGAGCATAAGGCATCCATGGTATTGCACGTGAAAAATGGCACCCAGCAGACCAAGAACACGCCTTTTGAACAGAAATACAGGTGTGCATTGTTTATTCGTTACTTATATTGATATTGTAATATATAGAATTTGACTTATTCGTGGCTCCATCAAGTTAACTTTCTTACTTACATGCATCACTATAATGATATAGGATGACGTATTATGTTTTAGGAGTATAATGTATGCGTGAAATTCTATTTTGGTAAAATATAAGTACCTTTCAACCCATACTAATTAATTATTTTCGAATTTATCTTTTCTTCTTTCTTTTGTGTACATGAATTACATAAAATTGCATCTAATGCAGACAAGTATAAACAACCTTTGAGTCATGGATTACGATAAAATTTTTTGAATATTTGTTGATATCACATTATAAAAAAATCTAAGTAGTAAATATACATATATTAGTGCGCATATCACACCATGATACAAAATAAATGAAGGCGTTTAAAAATAAAAATCGCTATGACCATAAACCGGATAAGGATCATCAACCGCCAATCTACATTCTAAAGCATACTTGCCTTGGCTTGATGCCGCGCGTGTAGTTATAGATTGATAATAAATTTATAGAAAGGATTATTAAAAGAGAACCCCGACGAGATTGAAATAAAATTAAGATATTAGAGAAAACGTACAAAACGTATATTGACACTGAAGCATGGAAAATATTAGCTTAAAAACAAAATTTTGCTTCCTTACATGGTGCGAAAGTTAAAAAACTGATTGAAAATCGCGTCTTTCCATATTCATCTGTTTCTACTTAGACGTGTCAAACATATGTATATTGATCTTTTTTTAAACTTTCCCCGTCAAGTAATGAGGCTAAGTAATGAGAGTTAAACAGGTTTCGTACGTTTCCTTTGCAATTTCAATAAGAGCCATTGTCTGAGATTCTCCTTTTTGGATTAAATTTAAAATAGGATAGAAGGAATGAGCCGGATCATTAATATCCTGCTAATTGGAATAACTAAATGTACTTGCAGTGCGAAAATAATATATAAACAGGAATTTCTTACAAAGTCAAAAGCTTTTTGTTTGGAGTGATAGAAGCTTTCGTTTCAAAACCAACTTAATGAATTTCAAGGTCACGCTAACACGTGCTCCCGTAGCACTCTTCTTCGATACTTATGAAAGAATTAAACTTTAAGGCTGCTTAAAACGAATGGCGCAAAAGTTACTTTGGATAACTTTAAAATTCCATTAGAATTACCGAACCTTCAATCTTACTTTTTTCTCCAGTTCATTTAGAGACGTATTTCTTACATTCAGACTACAAAAGCTATTAGTACTCATGTCGAATAGACTACTTTATTCAGTCTCATTTATTTAATTTCAAATTATAAAAAAGTACTATTAAAAAATCTTAGTACAGCAATTTTATCATGTAAATACACCAACTTCATCGGTATATCATTAACTTGAGGTAGATAGGGTATCGATTAATTTTCACGAATAAATCATTTGTAAGCTTTTATTGTAGCGGCGTTTTTACAATCGGATTTCCTTCTTTAGGCCATAGATTGCAATGTAGATATATTATTTAGTTCAACCCATTCCCTTTAAATAAATGACTTTACAATCTACTGATAAAACATAGTCAGAGTCATATTTTTGATAAAATAATTAAAAGAAAAGCTCCTATGAATGCATTCGCTATAGATGAATTTCTTAAGCAGCTCGGCACATAAGCACGTTCAAGTTGGCATTGGCGCGCGCTCATGCGACGGGAAATTGTTTAATAAATGAAAAGTGCAACAATAGAAACAATGATTATATATCCAAAACGCAGGTCCGTGATATCATTATTTTCATTGTTATTCCCCTGAGCCTTATTAAAAATTACGAAGCCGATTCAGAAGGCACTCGGAAGTCGGTAAAAGAAAGTCGTGCACACAATGGTAATCCTATGCAGAGCTACTCTTTTCCCCATCCTCCACTTACGACCTTTACGTTGCACAGAGAGAGAGAGAGAGAGAGAGAGAGAGAGAACCGAGGTATGCACAGTCCCGGAATATTCGTTCTACACATTTTTCCGGTACATAAGCCCCGTTAATGCTGAAAATAGGGAAAATGTGAACCGAAAATGGAGGAAAAAAAGAAAAATAATAATGGAATAGAAGGGGGGGGGGGGAAGGGCCGCGGGTACGGTATGGAGAAGAAAAAAAATACATATTATACATGTACACGTACCAAGAACAATGGCAAGGGTCTTGGTAGCTTTGCGCTCCTTCCTCGCCGAGATTTTGTCCCCTTTTTTCTTGCTGGCCTTGTTGGCCTTGCGTAGGTTGAAGCGCGAGCCTGTCGACGAAGACTCGTTCTTCCGGTCCTTTTTGCTGGTATTGGTGGATGTCGCTGTGTTGCCGTACACGACTGCGCTCGAACTTATGGTGCTTGGTGCGCTTGGGGGTGTTGGTGCGCTCGACCTGTCCAAACAATTCACGTTGATTTGTATTAACAGTAGATATTAGGAAGTGTAGATTGTATACGTTTGCTATTAGCAAATCTTCCAATTATTTCACCTGTAATTCGTTCTGATTTTTCCAAGCTAAACATAAAATATGGCTCTACATCTTGATTATGTCATATCATTCTACGTTTGAATAGCAATTAAATTATAAAATAATTTTAGAAGGTTAGTGTCTGGACGATTTCCTTGGTTGTGATTGATCGAGCGCTGTCTAGACACTAGTGCTGTCCATTCATTAGTCGTATCCAGTCACTGGGTCATTTACCTTATGTGCTTTTTAAGTTTGTATTTAAATGAATTATATGAGAAAAAGATAATTTCTATTTAATTTATACATTAATCTTTTTGCAATTCTGTATTCTTATATAACAGCGATGAAAAATTAATACACTTTTTGGGAGATAGGATATTTGTCAATAAATATGCAAAAACTTCATAACGATTGTTAGTTTAAATTTTCAGTCATTTTAAGTGGTGCAGATAAATTAGTTTTATTGTACATCTTACGGATTCGAATCGTTAAAAAGAGGTACGTAAACATATAACAGCTCTTTTAGTACCGTTTTAAGTGTTTTAGTTTCTTTGTTTTTACAGACTGTAATGCACTGTAAGAAATTTTATTTAGTGTAATAAATTTTTTCTACTTTTAGTTTGGGGGTTTGAAAACCATTTCAATAAACCACTTTACAAAATTAATTTTTATCATTGTAAATGTTTTATTGCAATTTAACTCTGGTAAACATGATAAAACACATGCACTACATTCTATATAGTATTATTAATTAAAAAATGCTTATACTCATAACTATAAGAAATGAAAGCCTCTGTAATGTGTCTTTATTAAACATAATTAATAATTTGTTTAGGTATTAGCTATAAGCTATCGATCATTTTTATTTTTCCAACTAAAAAAAGCGAAAAATATGCGTTTAAGAATGGATGATCCGTTGTAATATCAATAGAGGCCTGACACTGGCCTCTATTGATATTACAAGGGAAAAGTACGAGACTTGTACCATCATTTAAAGTATAGAAAGACGTTTAATATGAAAAAAATTAGCCCCCTGACTTGACGGGAAATATTCAAAAAAAGGACGAAAAGATTTTTACCTAAACTTAATACGTTGAAGTAGAAACAGACAAGTACAGAAAGACCTGATTTTCAATCAATATTTTTTCAACTTGTCCATTATGTATGGGAGTCCATTTTTTTTTAAATTTAATGTTTTCTAATAAGTGACGATGTAGGTTTTATAGATTTCCTCTAAAGACTTCATTATATTCTGATATTGTCGGGGACCTCCTTTAGAATCAGAATTATGCTTGCAGGTATGAAAATAATTAATCCTAAAAGTTTGTTGCGTTAAGCTTTTAAGCAGTTTATATATAACATGAGAAGAAATCCTCTTAATTGAGCTAATTTTGAACTCTGTTACTTAGAGGAAAACTTGAAAATTTTTATTAAACATTGCGCCAAAAATAAGCTATTTGCATGACTTGCTGCACGAATAAACGCTTAAGTTCATTATTTTCTATGTTAAGCTTCTAAGTTCAACATTCGTTTTTAAAACTTTTTTCCCGAGGATTTAGAAGTAAGAAAAATGGTATCAAATTATAAATGGAAATTACTTTGAAAGACATGTATAACAAATCTAGATATTACATAAAGCTCATACAAGTATCGGATAGGCATTCTATCCGATTTTTTAAACATACATTTTTATGATTATAGATTTTCATTGTTATTTGGGGAGAGGAAAGGTTGGGAGTAACTAGGTCTGCAATAAATGGAAAGATCAAATTTGAAAAATTTTATTTCTATTTAACAATTCTAGTTCAGATAGAACTGCGATTTGTAATTTTCAAATTTGGACTTTTAATTTATGATCAGCGTTGATACATGGCAAAAATTAATTGGTTAGATCTACAAATTTACTGGTTGGGTTAACTTTTGCATATTTGTTAGTTTTAGACAGTAAACTTTATTCATTAATTTTACCAAGTGATATTGGTTGGGATTGGTGATTCTCAGTTCTTCCCTTGTTATTCAAATCATAAGGTAAAGGTAAAGTACCCGATACCTGGATAGATTTTGAACACGATAATAGATAAACTACGTTTTAAGAACTAGTAAGCGGCATTTTTAGAAAATTTCAAGTCTCATTATTGATTTGTTTTTATTTTACTAATTTATAGAAAAAGCAATTCATTGTCACACTGATTTATATTAAAAAAGAAAGTTTGTAATAATGGTGCTAGTTTCCTAAACATGGACAGTGTATGCGGAACTGGGAGCAATATCGGGACAGCACTTGATCCCTAAATCTGGACTATAATTAAATGTGTCCCGCTATAGGGCATTGCTTACTAAGTGGGATGTAAACCTGGATAACGATTTGGCGATCACACTGTTACGGAGCGTGAGGAATAGAGACACGATATGGAGACAATATGAAGAGGGGAAAAGCAACGCGGACGTTAGCCGTAGTAATAACACATAACCTATTGAAATTTTTTATTTCGATTTCTAGTAAATCGAAGACTATATTCATAAGTAATACAAGTGATTAAATCTGTGTTATTATTTTTGATTAATATTTTATTAGTTGTTATATTAATGTTTTGATATACTTATTATGATTGTTATAAGGACATTGTTAAAACGAACAGACAAAAAATAGATTAGCTTGAGGTCGTGCCAACACATATCGATTGCTCCAATGAGCGGTTTTTCGGTTTAATTGTAAGTTATGTAAAGAAAGGATTGTAGTTGTTAAAAATACAATTACACAAGACTTACCTTCCAAACTGAAGAGGCAGCAGCGATCCGATATTTTTGATCTGCTTAAGCTCAGGTCTACTGGGTCCACTACCATTTTTCTTAAGCTGCGACGACATGGAGGAAGCTACTCTCGGCGGTGACGAGGACGTAGAAGAAGATGGGCCCGAGGCTGCTTTCGGATTTGGATTCGGACTCGAGTTTTCGACGGTGACCTCGATGGCGTCGGTAAGCATCGTACTGCTCGCACCGGCTTCGTAGCCTGAATCCTTGCGGATGGGCCCCGTTGCTACTGCGCCGAAACGGGTACTACAGAACAACCAGAGAAAATCACAAAACTCAATATGCGAATTTTTGTGCACCTATTCTATGCTAATCAAGATTTTTGGTTTAAAATACAATTTCAATAACTGCTTGATCGATTTGTGGTTGTAAAGAATAACGACCTACGACTAAGTCCATTTTGACGGAAAAGCTCGTAAACGTCCGTTTTTCTCCGGACTTGAAGACGGTGTTATTAACGTAATTTGCTTAGACATTGTTTGTAAATTGTACTACCAAATGCGAATCATTAGCATAAGGAAGATGTCCCTTTTTGGGATCTTGAATTGTCATCTTATTCAATCCGATTCTGAATTGTCACCTTTTTCAGACTTTATAAACGAAAAAGTTTTATTAATGGCACACTAATCTGGACATTTTCCTAAATACATAGTATATACTATAGAATATATTAAAAAGCTTATATGCTGATAAACGATGTTATATAACCATGGATTATTATCATTAAACTTTTCATATATATGTGTATAAATATTGTAAAATCTTTAATGAATTATACTGATATTTGTTACGTTTCTATCAATATGCAACAATATAAACGAAAAACATTGGATGCATTGGATGTTAGGCAAATATGTATTTACAATAATACTCTGCAATCGAACTTTTGTATACATATAACCGGTACGTCTTGCTAACTAGCTTCAATTTTACAAATAAATACTCGTGTTATGATTGATTTAAAATTTCTCTGATTTGCGCAATCTGATGAGAAAAGATACATGGATAAAATTTCGGAAACGTCATAGTTCACAAATAAAAGTTTCTACGATCCCTCGTGAAAAGCTACTCACTTTTTTAATTGTTCATACAAACGATGAAAGCTCGCAAATTCTTTTATAAATAAACTTATATATCTCACTGAAAACTATAACTAACGAAGAGTATAATTAAATTGTTTGGAATTATTTTTATGTGTGTTCATTAAAGGGTATTGTAGAAATGCATAAAAACTTCATTCATTAAAAAGCAATTGTTTGGAGCGAAGAAAGTTTTCACGTTTTCGAATAAAGGTGAAAACGAACTTATTCAACTTCGACAAAAAATTTCCGCTACAATTTTTGCCTACGTGTAAACAAGAGAAGTTTCAAAATGCTACAGAAACTTTTTTAGAATCACCGAATACCGAAAAACTCCTATCATCGCCTGAAATTTTCTCACTAAAAACCAGAATGAAGTTTGTTTTTATTTCAGATTGATGCTTGATAAATTGAGCCTATTGTTATACGTTCTGTAGCTATACACTTACTATAATGTAAGATCGAAGGGAAGAAAGCATTTGGCTCTTACATAAGACAGATTATTTGCATTATATTCATTCAAGAGCTAGTTATATTATTATAGAAGTTACATAAGCAATAGGGAATTTATGAGTGCCATCTATTTCTTTTATCGGGGAAAGTTTCCTTCCGCTTCTTTCTTAAAAGGGAGACGGAAACTGCAATTAGTGCGCGAATGCGGAAATCGATACTCAACAACTAGTAACGAGTTCCTGTCATCGGCTATTGTAACATCCTTTAATGTAGGGAACTGGTCTCATTCGTCTCTTAGACAATGAAATTCTCTCTGTCTCGTTTCTCTCTGATTGCTCTTTGATTATTATTCCTTTCTCAAAAACGTTTTACCCTTCACTGCTATTTAGATGCTTTTTACGCATGAGCTTCACAAATTCATAAACAATTATTATCAGAGAAATTAATGACTATTTTGTAATTCAATTTATAGTAATTGAGGCAACATTTTTAATTTGTCTACATGCTTGTGAAATTGCGATAAATTATATGTTCGCACAATAGTTAAATTAGAAATTTTTGTTAAAGTAAACGGTAAAAATTATTAAATCAAACGATCGAGAATAATCGTCAGTGTTAATCAAAAAAATATATTTAATTACAACACTAGATTAATTCTTTAGGAAGCTCTCCGAGACTTAACTAACTCTATTGTGGTGGGAAAAGGTACGACGAGGCCAAGAAAGAGTTAACAAAGCATTTCGAGATTTTATAATAATAAACGTAGACGTCCTAGCTGATCCTTAAAAGAGCCTTCCCTCAGTCTCGTTGGCTCTCTTAATTCTCTGCCGTATAGCCAGGGTGAAAAAAATACAGCCAGGCATTTTTTAATTCGTCCAGATTTCACGTGGTTCCTTTCTTTCTTTATTTGCTCGCAAGTCGAAATAGCCAGCTGGAGCCGGTGTCTTTTTCGTTTGCTGGGGCTACCGCAGACGCTCTTGAAAAAGCTTTACGAGAAAACTTTCGAAATTGCCCGTCTTTTAATTTCCGTCCCGCGGCCGGAAAGAATAAGGGGGGGGAGGGGAGAGGATGGGTAAAAGGAGCTGCAGAAAAGAGTCTTTCGCTCGCGTTTTACGAGATGTTCTAGTGCGGAGGTGGAGAAGAAAAAAGAGAAGCGAAGGGAAAAGACGTGGAAGAAGTGTGCGCGAATAAAGAGAACAGAATGTTAAGCGCGGAAGCGTGAAAAAAAGGACAGATGTAAGGCTGGTGCAGAAAAGAAATTACACGGATGGTATGAAGGGTGTTTTTTACAGTTACCACTGCGCGCGTAAATAAACTAATGCTATGTGGCTGCGCGTCTTGCCATACAGCAAGTATGCTTTTTCAATGAAGCACAGAATTAAGGACTCTACTGTTGAAGTCTTTTCTTATTTATACTTCTAACCGCATCAATACTTATTTTATTAAAATCAATTTTTATTTTAGCGTCTGATATAAAATTAAAAGATATATACCGGTGATATGATTTCTAAAGTATACGGTTTTATTTAATTTAGAGTGAATACAATCATAAAACAATGTAATTTATTGTGTGACTGATAGCACAGGCTAACAAAATATTAAACAAGAGATAAGACTTTAGTTTCCTATAACCTAAAGTCAAATTGAGCTTCGGCGCATCAATTAACTTTGGAAAAGTATGAATACAAATAAATATTAACTTAGTATACAAAATTTAATATAATTCGTTTCTTTACAATTTAAAATTTCTCAAAATATAGCAGCTATTGGACAGGTTTAGAAATCCTAACCTCGATAAACTTTTCCAGTAATCATAAAAATAATCGGTTAAGTTACAAATACAGTGCGTGTCACAACTATAAAACCACTTATTTTTTTAAGGAAGAAAGGTAAATAAATGACTTAAGTACAATAAATAATATTAATTATAGTTCCTTGTTACTAAATATAATATAAAAAAACAGTTTGTAGGGGAAAATCTAATATTTATCTTAATGAGTTGTACATAATACATTATTATTAAAATTTAACTAAAAAATACATGTTTTTTGTTGTTTCATAACTATAAAAC
>UELV01079191.1:0-11722 GCA_900490015.1 Megastigmus stigmatizans | reverse complement strand
TGGGCTTGAGGAGGGATGATCACGTCTCTCCCTACAGAACTGCCCTGGGCTGGCTACGCACTGATTCAAGGAAACATTATTTCATGACTGTACTAATGTACAAAATCGTGCGTATGAAAACATCTGACTATCTGCAGTGTCTCTTCTCCAGATATGTGCCTAAGGGCCCTGTAAGGGGAGAGACAAAAGAACTCGCGATCCCCTGGATGCGTACCGAAGCGGGCAGGCACTCTTTTCTGGTGCAAGGTGCGCATCTTCGGAATTCTTTGCCTGCCGAGATATGTTACGTTTCGTCGCTCGGCAGGTTTAAATCAGTGGCGGGGAAGCACCTGACGTATACACGTATGCCATGGGGCGTTACTGAATGTTAATTTATTTTGTAGCGTCCCATATACTCCATTTTTAACTGTATGCATGTATTTATTGGCTTGAATGTATGTACGAATGGTCTTTCATGTAAGTATATATGGTTTTATGCTATCCCTTTTACTTTTACTTTTCGACTGAAAGATATAAGACTGATTTTTACGAATTTTATTTTGTAATAGTGTATTACGAGGGGCATTCAAAAAGTAAGTTTCCCTAGTTTGGCGTTTCTCTCAGACGCCACCTAGCGGACTTGAGCTGATCATAGTTTCAGTTTAGGTTCTACCGATAAGAGCGGAAGCTCAACAATCATGGAGCTACCAGTGCAAAGCGGGTCCGATTGTGAATTACGTGCGGTAATCCGGTTTTTAACTGCAAAAGGGTTAAACGGCAATCAAATTCACAGTGAATTGGTGACTATTTATGGTAAAGACTGTATGAGTCGGAAACGCCCTGGAAAATTGTCAAAAAAAGTCTTGCTTTTTCATGACAACGCTCGGCCTCATTCTGCCAAAAAAACACAAACCTTACCTCAGAAATTCAAATGGAAATTTTCGACCACCCACCTTACTCTCCAGACCTGGCACCAAGTGACTATTTCATTTTCCCAAAGTTCAAAGAAAGTTTGGGTGGCCAGCACTTCGCTTCAAATAACGAAATCGAAAAAGTCGTTAAATCGTGGATCCAAAAAAAGGGCACGCTATGGAAGTCCAAGGTGACTACGTAGAAAAATAGTTTAAGAGTAAAAGAATAAAGTCAAATTATTTTTATAGCCATAACTAGTGTTTTATTTTTTTCCCAACACAGGGAAACTTACTTTTTGAATACCGCTCGTATTAAGCTGTAACTGTAATATCACTTATGTATTCTGACTTAGAATATCAGTATTTAATCTGTAATTGACTGCAATATCGCAAAAAGTGAATTTTTGTAGCAATATTGTTCTATGATTGTATTTCTGTTATATGCATTTACAGCATTGTAATTTTTCTGTTTTATTACAAAATGAATCTCTCTCTCTCTCTCTCTCTCTCTCTCTCTCTCGCGCCATGCACCAAGCACGATTGTAATATTCACAATGTATTTATTGTAATATTCATAATGTATTTATTGGACTGCAAATCAAGAAGCTGAAAGATGGATCAATATATTGTGGAACAGAGGGGGTGTTGAAATATAGTTCCCACAACATCCTTTAATATTGAATACAAGTGAACTTAAGTTAGGGGTACCAACCCACTTTATTTTGTTACAATTGCAACGCTGCTTATATTATGTAAGTATGTTTAATTTCGAATGTGTATGTATATAGCGGAGAGCAATGCCACGCTGTAACAAGTGCTTACCATACACCAAACAATAAATATCAGATTAACACACAACAATCATTATTTATTTATCCTGCAACCTATTAAAAATTAACAGCAACTCTTTCGGTAATTTTATTTGATAATACGACCCACGAATTTGATGACGTTTTGCAAGTTTGAATTTGAATGAGACGAATAGAGCGCACGGAGCCCCTACACTAAAATTTTCTTTTTTTTGCGATTTACTGCCCCTGAAAGCAAAATAATAACAAATTTCTCATTACACTTCACATATTTAACACTATATCCTTCAAAAAATTAAATTATTCATGTAATTTCACATAAAACGTGAACATAAGGTGACAGCCGACATCACTTTTGCAATATCGCGGCTGCTGGCTCTCGTAATTCGAAATTGTTTATAAAACCGAAACGAATTAAAAGATTTTTCAATTATCTTTTTCTCTATATCTCTTGAAAAAATATCGTACGCTACACGTGCGCTCATGTTATCTCGACTTGTGCGATTGTCACCCTCGCTTCGCTCGGGCAACAAACTTACCCCTCGACGAAATAATCTCCTTCGCTCACTAGTTGCGAAATGTAGTATTATGAATAAAATATTCCCCTTTAAGGTATTTCTATCGACGAGAGAGCACGATATTCGTGCGAGGCAGAGAGTCCATAAGGATTTTATAGCTTAGGAAACGCGGCAACAGCGCAGCGAACATTATAATAAACACGAGTGTTGTTTATATTTTTCATGAGTTTTTGATCATTATATTAACCTTTGAAAAACGGTTAAAAAATCATGTTTACTCAACTAAAATATAAAAACAAATTCATAACAAAAAAAAAAGTTGAAAAGAATTGAAATGGCTAAAACAATTTGAAATATTACGAATAAAACGTAACCCCTATAGCTCCACCAAGTGATTTTCCATGTCTAAGCAGGTGCATCGTAGAATTGAACTACATGTCTAATAACATGGAATGCTCTAATTGCAAATTTATCACACGGCTTATTGAATGTAGAGGGAAATTTTCATAAAGCGTTATTCGACCTGACTGTTTTAGAAGTACTTTGCTATTATTTTGCTTCAGTAGGAATTTTAAATAAAAATTTAACAACTTTTCAAGAATATCTTACCTCAAAACTAAAATCTCAAGATATCAAATCCTGAATACCCGTACTCTCACAATTAAAAGTAGTAGTATCTGATTTAACGATAAAAAAGTAGTTTCTATAAATATATTCTATGAAATTTCAGAATGGTGAAAAGCAAGTATTCGTTAATTTTTTATCAGAAAAAAAAAACGATAAAAAATCGCGCATTACCTGCCAAAAAGATATTCTTGAAAAGTTGTGTCATTTCTCGCCTGCCAAATCTGAATAGCACGAAATTATTTATTTATTTATTTTGTAAGATTATGTATTTACGAACATTCATAACGCGCCAATGTTGTAACACGGTACCAAAGTTTATGTAAACAAGAGAGAAAATACAATATTTCATAACCTATAAATATAAAGTGTGTTTTTACCATGCAATAATGTTTATTAAAATTGCCGTAATCGTTTTCAAAGTTGATGCAGTACTGTTTGTCAATGTTTGCAAACGCTACAGGCAGTGAACACGCCGAACAATAAACAGTGAGAGTTGCGACGTTGCCGAAGCCCGATTCTTTGACATGGCTCTAAAAAGAAATATATCTTCACTTTACACTTTTCGTTGTAACGATACACAAGAAAACGTATTAAAATAATCCAAAATCTTCATCTAATATTCCTTTTATAGTGTATGAAAATTTTTCTAACAGATGGTAAGTAACTTATCACAATGAATAATTCGGAAAAGAGCGTATAATGAATAGATACAAGAACTCGTTGAAATTTTGACAGAAGTAGCATGAAACCATTATATAGCCCTGTGTAAAATTTAAAAAAAAAACTAACAGAAACTGTTTACACGATAGAAATACCTTAAATCTTTTTTTAATTTTTTATTAATTATCTCATTGTACATTTCATAATATTTTCCGCATTTGTTACATATAGTTATGTTATATTATAATACGATTTATTAATTAATTTTTTTAATCAAGTTAGTTAATGGATTATATTCTAGGAGAGTATCGTGATATTATTTAAGCATTAATATAGTGTACTTTCAGTTTAGATATAGAGATTATGTTTTAAATTTTATCAAGATAATTATATTATATTACAGTGTAAAATGATATATTTAATAGTGGAGCCGAAACACTATATAGAGAGCACAAAACTTACTGTTGAGCCCAACAAGTAACCCGGGGCGAAACGCATATTTCATTTCTAATTTATATATAATACAATTATTGTATTTAATTTAACTTTAAAATTAATCTTTTGTAATTTTCGTATGATCCTTCATTTTACTAGGACTTTCTTCTCCTTTTACTCTATATGTAAGGTATTAAGAAACTGTATACTTCTTAAGCAGTGCACCTTATAATAGTAGTGGTTATGAGTATAAATTTCTTGCGTTCTATGATGATTAATAAATTCTACTTAATTTAGAAAACTTTAAGAACGATAGAGTCATTTGTAGATTATAGAATTTTTCTTTATTAGAACCACCTTAATAAAGAAAAAATCTCAAGTTATGACCGATTGGCTACCGATACCTTTCCTCAGTTCACTCATGAGAGCATGGAGAGATCTGAAAGTAAAGTTGGTTTTTGAAATTGCCACATACCAAAAAGCAGGTCAACTCGTCGCCGAACTGCAAAGCTCGCTTCGACCGGACATCAATTAACAGCTCCCTAGATTTCCTAAGCAACGCTTTTCTTACTTCGCGTGCCGCGAGATTTCGACAGTTACCGGTGTAGCACCGTACTACTCTGGCTGTCAAAATATTCGAATGTGTACGTCTGTGAGAGTTCCGCATAATAAAGATAGTATATCAGTATGATATTATTTAAGTTTTAATAACGCATATTTCTTGCAATATTATGACAATTTCAATAACTTTTGAGCGCTTCGATAAACTTTAGAATTAATATTAGTCTTTTGATTTTATACATCAAGTAAATATTTTATAAGCTTTGAAATAAAGTAGAGACAGATAAATTAATTTCAACTTTTTTTATTCATACTTAATATTTTGCATCATTTATTAATACTATGGATTCGTCGTTGACTCTTCGCTCAAATATTCAACCTTTCATAGCATTGACGTACACAGATGCGCAACCCAGGGTCATCAATTCTACCAGATTGTTTTCGCAGGACTCCCCTATTGAGCAGCCGAAGACTTGCTACTACTTATAGTCATTCATAACCTTTCTTCTTGGGTAAGAACATATCAGTTTAAAACTTTTGAGTGAGGACATATCAGCTTAAAACTTTTGAGTGTAGCTTTTCCATTGCAAATCTTTCTTTTCTTTTTCATCAAGAGGCGTGTAGTCTAAATTACTGTATCCTTGACCCATCGTTGTCGAAAGAGGCTGAAAGTCTTCCCATTCCATGTCAGTGTTGAGAAACAGTTCATTAGCTTGACCTTCTGAAGTGCGCGTGTAGTTTTGTACGCTCCGTTGTGATATGTGCGTTACTGACTTAGGATCCTCGAACTCTGGATAGCCGAATTCCGTCAGATCTAAATCTCTAAATTGAATCTTTCCAATCATTTCTTTTTTGCCCGTCCAATGACATAAACGTTTGTGGCATCCTGCAGAGCTTCTCGAAGTATATTTCCAATTTCAGTGTATTCGTGTTCACCCGAGTTCCAGGCGCCTTGAAGAGGAGCACTATGGAATCGCCAACATCGTTGATCGGAATTACCCACCCTCTAGACGAGCTTCTTGACATCGCCGCTTACAGCGCTGTACTCGATAATTTGATCGTGCGAAATTAATTACTACGAGACGTACGTCGACGGAAGTGTTTTTAGCGAATCATTTTGTTTCGAACAATCGATGGTGATAAATGGAATGCGATTGACGTAATCGGATTTTTTGAGCATCGGCTCAGAATCTTTTCCGTAGTACGCCTGTTGAAAGTTAGTGAATATGTACAAAATTGCATATTTCCATGTTTCCATACGGATAGTATTGTGAATTGAGGAATAGTTTCAAGTTGCTCATGTGGCAGTGATCAAACTGACTGGCACTGACAGCTCTTTGTTCTTTCAATTTGTTTGAAAGTCTAGTTCGACGAAGCGAGGCTTTTCTAGTTGATTAGACGTTTTAACGATCCACACACATCGTGTAGAAAAAGGCAATAAGGAATACTAGTTCAATTCCCACAAATGAAAACTCATTGTGATTGGTCTATTTTTTTCGATATAACGAATCAGTTGAATCCTATACTCATTAGAGAGCTGAACGTATGGCATGAGCTATTCAACTTTCAAAAATTCAATCTTAAATTCTTCAAAAACATCTCCACCTGGAGTTTGTACCACTGCATTGAGATCATGTCTCGATCTCGTGAGAATCAGTTCGTGCTTTACGTTGACGAGAATCTTATGATAGTCTTCGGCGAAACCGAGAATCATGCTTAGAGGTATGAAAACATCGATATAGCCCGTATTGTTGGTTATTTGTTGCATTTCCGCGAGATCGATCCAACCTGCATTCTCCATAATTAAACTCTGGTTCGCATTGAGCGATACACAACATTTCTTGACGCTGGTCAAACCAATGTTCTTACACCTATCGACTTCTATAGCGTTTATTTCGTAGCGGTTTTTTTCAAAACGATGACCGACGGCATTTTTAACTAGTTTTGTATTCTGCACTGCACCATCTGCTTTCATTAATTTACCTAGTACGTGTAGCGAATTGTGTGAAGGTAAAAAGTTCAAGGCTTGATGTTGAATGGATATGCGAATTTCATTGCTGTTGTTGACGTTTAACGAAGCATATGGCTGATGAGCGTGAACTTCATAGTGAGTCACTGCCTTGTGGAATGTTACATCTGACTGTATGTTTAGAATCTCTTCCATTTCGTTATAGACAGCAAAAGATTATACATATAATTTTCCACCAGGTGCGATTTTTAAGCCTAGACTTTTGAGGAACTGAACGTTCTGCCGTGTTAGCGACTTGTCAATGACGATGGATGCTTCATGTATCCATGACATGGAGGCCATGTATCCCTATTTATATACACTGGCTTGTAAACGATTCCCATTATATCGATTTAATATGTAACCTGATTGTAATCGTTTCCCCGCGAAAATTAATCAATTTATCGTCCTGATCGACCAGACGTATTTGTATGTGATCGATGCACTTTACAGTGATTGGTAGGTAAATAACGTGCAAGAGAACCTTGGCAATTTTATATCCTGGTGATACTCGGAAAAGAATTCGTGAATCATGAAACCTAAAGATATGATGAACGACTCTGAAGTCTTGCCAAAATTCGCTCGTATAGTAGCTGCAAAAAGACCAACGTTCGAAGTAGCTGACAAAGTACGCATGAGCAATGCAGGACAAGCGTTCAAGAAAGGTTTTACGCCCAACTGGTTAACGGAAATATTTGTGGCACCCGCGCTCCCCGCTTCCACCAATGTTCAAGCGCGAGGTCCACAAGCGGCCTACAGAGGACGCCGGGAAAGGAAGCAGCGGTTTGTGCCGCGAAATAATTGAACGCGCTTCCGTGTCTCTCACCCTCACACCGCTGCCAGCTGCATGACATAAAGGACGCTCTCCACCGATCAAACTGAAAAAACGCAGCATCTCTACAGCTCTGGCCGAGCCTTTATCAACTCTTATCATTATATTAGCACGCGCATCTTGTTTTGTACAGTTAATAAATTCAACTGTTACTTACCTTTCATATTCGTGTTGTGTTTGCTGCGCTTCCCTACTCACCTTTCAGCGTCGACGGCACCGAAGACTTTCTGCAGGCGCAGGAGCCAGCCGCATAACGCGATATATTCACGATCACTTGTGTAGCAGCTATCAACGACGTATCATGTGAAAGACAATCGAGATCAGCCCATCTGCGGTGGTTTATATGAACAGGAATTGTTCAAGACCAAGTATCCAGATGTATATCTTGTAGGAATAGTTCTCAAAAGACGATGAAATCAAATATTTGTAAAATGACTAGGTTTTGATAAATCTCAGTACCACAAATGTGTAACTATGTAACGTTAGAGGTAGGTATGCACTAAAGGTGGCAGCTAGTGCAGCGTATTCCACGAGCGGGTCAACTCCCACAGCCGTGTGATACTAGGACTGCAGATAACTTTTCCCGGGGGATGATGTAGGTTTACAATAGATTCTTAACTCGAGATTTAATGTATAAGAATAATTCAAATGTTTATTCAAGAATAATAATTAAATTATGTACAATGATTGAGTTCGGTACTCGGGCCAGGTTCCTCAAATGCGGCTTCACAATATTCAACCGCTGGTACGCTATAACAGATAAAGTACGGAAAACTGTCTGTCACACTTTCGAAATTTGAATGAAACTTAATAATTATACTACACTAATAATTGTATTAAATGAAACTTATTAATTATATTAAACTAATAATCGTATTAAATAATTGCGACGGCACGCTTATATGTTCGCGCGCAGTCGCCAAAATCAAGAGAGCAAATTAGGACCCACTGCGCGCGCGAACGAAGATTTGGAGGCGCGAATGCCTGGGACTCCGGCGGAAAGCCCAAAGGGCTCGCGACGCAACAACTGCGACGACTCTCTCGGAGACATACCAAGTTGCGCGACGAAGACTAAGACGTGAGATCAACGACAGTAAACGGAAATGCTGGACCAAACTGATCGACGAGGTGGACTCGGACCCCTGCGGAACAGGCTACAAGATCGTCACCCGCAACCTGGGTGAGTGAACAAACGATGGACAGAATAGTCGATGGACGCTTCCCGACCCACCCAGAACAGGTATGGATGGGAGTTGAGGTCGGCAATGACGAGGTACCGGAGTTCACCGCATGCGAGCTCAACCTGGCTGAGGCACAACTTGCGAGTGGGAAGGCGCCGGGTCTGGATGGCGTCACAGCGGATATCCTCGGGATAGTTGCAAAACTACGCCCGAGGATGCTCCTTAAGATGTACAACATGTGATTGATAGAAGAGGTCTTCACCAAAGAATGGAAGATGGCCCGACTGATCCTCATTGGAAAGAAAAAGGGTGGGAATCCGAACTCGCTGTCATCCTATAGACCGTTGAGCCTGCTCAACACAATGGGCAAGTTCTTCGAAATGCTGCTTAGAGCCCGTATACAACAAGAAGTACACAATGCTGGAGGCCTGAGTGACAGACAATACGGGTTCAGAAAAGGCGGTCGACGGTAGGAGCGATACGAAAGGTAGTCGACTCTTTCGACACGGCACAGACTAGACCCCACAAAGACAGGCCAATAGTGCTCATGGCAACACTCGACGTACGTAACGCCTTCGCCGCAAGCGGAGCACGAGGAGTACAGAGTGCTGATCGAATCGAAAAGTTTCTTAATGATTTTTTGATTAGAATTTTTTGCTCTACCCGATTCCGCCCTATATAACGAGGTGTTGCCGCCGATGCCTCCGGAGGTCTAGCTCGTCGCGTATGCGAATGACCTGGTCGTCGTTATAGCGACGAGGGACACACGCCTGGCTCAAACGAGGTTGAACCAAGCGATGAGACGAGTACAGGAATGGATGGAAGCACGGTGACCACAACTAGCGACAGAAAAGACGGAACTACTGTACTTGACGAGAAAACGGATAGACACGATAACTCCCATGATGGTGGGCGGATCCCTAGTGCGTCCAGGTGGGGAAGCCAAATATCTCGGGGTAACCTTGGATACGAGGATGAACTTCTGGCTGTACATCAAAGGCACCGCTGAGAGGGCAACCTTGAAAACGGCAGCGCTTGCCTGCCTCATGGCAAACACAAAAAGAACACACGAAGCCTCTTCATGGCAGTGACCCACTCGATGCTACTGTACGGGGCTGAGATATGGGCGGGCGCGTTGCAGAGGGAGAAGTACCGTAAGAAGACCACGGCGGTGCAAAGAAGGGGGGCGTTGCGAATCGCGTCCGCGTACCGCACCGTCTTCGAGGCGGCGGCACTTGTGATCGCCGGGGTTGTCCCCGTAGACCTCCTAGTTATAGAGCGACAGAGGATCTACGATACGAGCAATGAAAAAGGGATTGATAGATAGATAGATAGTCCTTTATTCGCTTTCTCAGCAAAATTTTACATTACAATATAACAATTTACAGTTAAATATACAATTTAAAATAATACTGTATAAATAAAATCACTTTAAGCTAATAATATCACTAAGGCTTTGGTCAAGGACCTAGAGTTACAAATGTACATATGATTTATAAAAAATTCAATTAAAATTACAATCATAAAGATACGTAAAT
The DNA here is from genome assembly GCA_900490015.1 of Megastigmus stigmatizans. Taxonomy (NCBI): domain Eukaryota; kingdom Metazoa; phylum Arthropoda; class Insecta; order Hymenoptera; family Megastigmidae; genus Megastigmus; species Megastigmus stigmatizans. Next base: position 1,663 of record UELV01079191.1, on the reverse strand, counting down.
CTTGGCCTAGTAGCCACGCCTATATTTAAAAGTTTAATAGTTTAGAAGTTTAAAAGTTTACGCAGTTTACACTACTAAAAATGGTACGCAAGCAATGCCGAGTCCCCTATCCTCAAAATATAGCGCTAACAGTCGAGCTCGAGCAGGTACTCACGCAACGCTCTTTTAAAAGAGGATAAAGATGCAGATAGCGCAGGGCAGACGGTAAGGAATTCCAGAGGCCAGCACCCTGAATCTGAAAGGCCCTGGCCCCAGTCTCAGTGCTCACTCGGGGGATGTCTAGCTCAGCTGGGATAGCCCTCCCGGAGGGGCGCGGCGTGTGCTTGATAAACGTCAAGTGGAGGCACTCAGGTTCGCGAAACCTGGTAATTTTATTTAGAAGTGTGGCTACAAACTAAAGCCTTCGCGAATCTGTACGAAGCCAGCCTAGCTGCCTCCGGTAGGGAGTGATGTGCTCATCCCTCCTCACCCCAAAGATGTATCTGACACACGAATTATCCAGATACACCACAATGCAGTAGTCCAGATGTGGCTGAACTAATGACTCGACTAGCTTTCTGCGGAGAGTCTCGGTGGTACAATCCCTAATAAACCGCAAGCTGCATAGGGTTTTGTCGACTTTTTTCATGATAGAATCTACTTGCAGCTTCCATGTAAGTTTACTGTCGAGTGTAACACCAAGACTCACAACCGTCTCACTGAAGGGGACACTCACTCCATCCCGCATCTCAACTCCAGGCAAGTTCCATGACTAGATGTCATTCACATTCTTCCTAGAACCAAAAAATATTGCTTTAGTCTCGCCAGGGTTAAGACGCAGACCAGAGCTCCCCGTCCACCTAGTGACCAGCCGTGCCGCATCCGCCAGCCGAGTTAAATCCTCCCAAAACCTATCCTTAGTGGTGTGAAGGTAAATCTGTAGATCGTCTGCGTAAAAAAGATGTTTAATAGTACTTCCGTCGAATAAGTTTTTCAGGTCATTAACGTACAGGGCAAACAGCAGAGGTCCCAGGACAGATCCCTGTGGAACACCAAGATTTGTTTCTAACCGTTCAGAATTTCCGTTACTCTTTGAAATAACCATCTGAGTGCGTCCTTGTAAATATAATTTTATCCACAGGAGAGCCATCCTCGAGAACCCTACCCGTTGCAGCTTAGACAGTAATTACGTGGGCGAGATGGTGTCAAATGCCTTACTGAAGTCAAATAATAGCAAGATCGTCACTTTCCTTTTGTCAATGGCCATGCGTATGTCGTAAGTCATCTTTATTAGCGCAGTCTGAGTACTGTGATGTTTTCAAAATCCGGCCTGGAGGGGATTTAAAATATGATTTTTGTTGAGACACTCCGTGATCTGGTCGTGGGCCATCTTTTCGAGTACCTTTGATAGAAAGCAAAGCAGTGCTATAGGGCGAAAGTCTGTAACATTAGAAGGAGCACTATTCTTTTTTAAAGCTATCAATTGTGTTTACTTCCAGATACTCAGAAAGACTCCCTGAGCGCTAGAGGAGTTAAAAATTTTTACGATGAAGTCGTGTAACGTCCAGCGTACGTTCTCCTATTTTTTTAAAACAATCAGTCCTGACAACCCGAAATATGACACTTACAGACATGCCTCGAATACACATTAGTTGTATATCTTATCACGGCGAACAAAATTAAT
>UELV01079189.1:0-11161 GCA_900490015.1 Megastigmus stigmatizans | reverse complement strand
ACATACAGTCGGGTGTAACATTCGATGAGTCAGTGGCTCACTATGAAGTTCATGCTCATCAACCATATACTTCATCAAACTTCAACAATAGCGATGAAATACGCATATCAATTCAACATCAAGATTTAAATCTTTTACCTCATCTATACATGTGGTACGAAGACTAACCAAATCAGATGGAACTGCAGTGCAGAATACAAAATTAGTTAATAATGGTGTTTGTCGTCTTTTCGAGGAAATCCGCTACGAGATAAACGCAATAGAAATCGATAGATGTAAGAACGTTGGTTTGACTAGCGTCATAAAAAGTTGGGCATCGCTCAATCCAAATCAGAGATTGATTATTGAGAACGCGGGTTGGATCAATGTGGCAGAAACACAGCGAATAACCAACGATGCTGGTTATTTCGATGTTTTCATACCTTTCAATATGATTCTCCGTTTTGCTGAAGACTATCGTAAAATCATCGTTAATGTAAAGCAATTCTCACGAGATCTAGACATGATCTCAATGCAGTCTTGCAAACTGCAGCTCGAGTTACAGATCAAGAAGTTTATGAAGAATTCAAGACCGATCTTTTGAAAATCGAGTGGCTCATGCCCTACGTACAGCTTTCTAATTAGTACAGGATTCGACAGCTTCGTCGTATCGAAAAAAATAAACCAATTACGATGAGTTTTCGGTCGTGGGAGTTGTACGAATATCCCGTAATATCGACTTCTTCTAGACATGTATGGATTGTGAAAACTTCTAATCAGCTGGAAAAGCCTCGATTTGTTATACTAAGATTTCAGACAAATCGAAAGGGTGTGAGAACAGTCAATGCTAGTCAGTTCGATCACTGCAACATCAGCAACTTAAAACTATTTCTCAATTCGCAATATTATCCGTATGGAAACATGAATTTAGATGTTGCGAAGAATCAATATGAAATTCTGTACGAAATGTACGCCGAATTCCAACACGTATACTATGGAAAAGATGCTGAGCCAATGCTTAAAAAATCCGATTACATCAACCGCGTTCCGATCATCGTTATCGATTGCTCGAAACAAAATAATTCACTGAAAAACGCTCCTGTAGACGTACGTTTCGAATTCGATGCTAAGTAGAATTTTCCTGCTAGCACCACCGCTTACTGCTTAATTATACACGATCGGATTGTCGAGTACAACGCCGTAAGTGGCGATGTCAACAAACTCATCTGAAGTGGGGGGCAGGTGATATAATAAAGCGTCAAACGTGATAATCTCTGGCTTGAACTTTATTATCGCGGTTTGTCCTGGGATTCCGGCGATCACGAATACACTGAAATTGGAAAGATACTTCAAAAAGCTTTACAGGATGCGACAAGCATCTACGTGATCGGTAAGGCAGAAAAAAAGTGGTTGGAGCGTTTCAATTTCAAAGTATCTGATATCACAGGATTCGGTTACCCAGAATTTGAGCATCCTAAATCTGTGACTATATGCACCAATCACAACGGAGCATACAAAGCTACGTGCGCACTGCAAAACGTTAAGCAAATGAAACTTTGGTGGGGGCCTATCAGATTATCCTTTACTAATATATGTTTTTTCAGGTTTAAATATAAGTTTATTTCAGATTCTGCGAGGGTGATTATAAACAAGGGCAATCTGATTGCCCATTAATATTGATCAGACTGTAAGACCAATAGAAAAATCTTTGTCAGTTTATAGTAGAGTACAGTCGACATAAGTAATATTTCTTAATGTTTAATAACGTGCAGTGTTCGTTTCATTCTTGTGAGGCCAAAACAGGAAGAGCAACAGTAAGGTAGTCATCATTCGATCAATGCCTAAACGTATGTCATCAGTTAGTTTAAGCAGGGCTGTCTCAACCCTGCCTGAAAAGGATTGAGAATGCCGGCTTCGGAGAGGTGTCTGGTAATTTGGAAGTGGGCAATCTTCTCAAGCACCGTGGAAAGAAAACACAGCAGAGCGATAGGATGAGTCTGAAACCGAGGATGGAGCAGAAATCTTTTTTAAAACCACTTAGTGTGCCTTCCTCCAGGTATCCGGAAAGACCCCCCCCCCCCCAGCAAAGGCGGAGTTGAATAAACGAACTATATAATTCTCATACTCTGGCAGGGACTTCACTACAATACTCTAGGATATGTCATCCGCACCCCTCGCCTGTGATGAAAAATGTGATATGGCGAGAACTACATCTGGGAAGGAAACGGCTTGAAAAGAAAAACCATCATCAGATGCGGACTGTATAATGTCTATTACGTTATCTAAATTGTCGTTGGGTGTGACTGACACACCCGCAAAGTGAGAGTTCAGCTCCTCCGGGGTGAAACCATGCCACTCCTCCCTGCTTTTAGGCAAGAGGCCGAGATTACGCATTTCCCTCCAAATATCTTTCTTATGATTAAGAGCGTCAGAAAGCTGATTACTAAGATAGGAGGTACGCTCTTGATCCATGCGCACCTGGACCTCGTTATGTAAACGAAGAAATTCATCAAAGCGCACGGCACTCCCGGTTGTTTTGTACCGTCTATGCGTAGCGTCACGTTCGTTGATGAGTAGCTGAAGCTCCGTGCTAATCCATAGAGCTTTCCCCCTACGTGGAGTCCCAGTTTTCAATGAAGCAAATTCATTAATAACCCCCAATAGATATCCGCTCAGACATTCAAGCGCCTCGTTTATGTCGAAGTCAGACTAAGGTATTTGTAGAAAAATCCGACTAATCGCAGCGATACAAAGACTCATTGAGTTTAACCGAGGTTATCTTATTATAGCTTCTAAAGCTTAAATTCTCTTTAGGATGAGACGCAACGTGAATATCAATGGTAGCGTCAATGATATTGTGCCTACTATGAAAAGGAGCCAGATTATTCCCATAGTCAAGTACCGCATCGTTATCGTCTACAAGCATTACGTCAATTCATGTATGAGATCTATCAGTTTGATTCGTCGGGCTGTGCTGGATGATCTTAACTGAGAGTTCGTCAGCTAATCGCTGAACGAACTCTGAGTCATCAGTAGTTGATAACAGATCTGCATTCAGATCTCCCATAATCATGTTGTGGCTGTAGAGAGAGAGAGAGAGCGAGACTGATTGATTGACTGATTGATTTTTATTGAGGCCGGGAGGTAGAACCCCACTTGGCCCAAAAGCATATATAAACGTAGCATATAAAAATAAGAAATAAAATCTCTTGTAAAAATATGTTTAAACAGAAACAAAAAATAAAAACTGTTATAAAAATATGTACAAACAGAAACCAAAAACAAGAACCAAAAAAAAACAAAAATTTTAACTTAATAATAGTCTATAGAAAGATCTGAGTTTTACTTTCTAGAGTTTAATAAAAGATTTAAGAATAAATAAATAAATAAATAAATGTGAGTGTCTTTGCGCCTCTTGAAGAATAAGCTAACTTCTTTTGCGATGCATCAGCTCGATGTCAGCTCGGCTCTCGGTGCAGTGTATGGAGTGATGGCGGAGGTGTCCAGTGGAGACCCTCATTTAAGACCCTCTGCCCTCAATCGTCGCGGTCACGTTGCAGCAGCCCGTCGCGTAAGTTGGCCTTATACCTCGCGACGTTGATGGTGTTGGAGGGCGGTGGCGTAAGGCATTCAGGATGTTGGAGGCCGTGGCGGTGAACGATTTTCGCCAGGCTTCCGTCCTTCGAGCTGCGTATGTGAGGACTCTGGGGGTCAATGTTCATACACTGGAACTTAGAGGCCAGGTACCCTGGGTTGCGATATGCCAAGATGTTAAATGCCAGTGAGCCTATGAAGAGCCAGCCCAGGCAAATTTGGTACGGTGTGACATGTCCACGATGAGGAATATTGCCAAAAACGAAACACACGCAAGCATTGGGAGCTCGCTCAATCTTGGTGGTGCAAGTTTTGTCTGCATCATTTTAGAAAGCACAGGCGAAGTCGAAGTGAGGGAGAACCAAGCCCACAACTGGGCTCTTTTTGAGAAGGAGAGTGAGTGGCGGTAGTGCCGCATGGTGCCAAAGACACGGCCTACGATTTGATTAATATGGGGCGCCCAGTTGAGAGTGGGGGTAATAAGGACACCAAGACTTTTGATTTGGGAAGCGCATGGGATTTGAACCTCGAGAATACGAAATTTGGGAATGCTTTCGAGGTCTATGCGAGAGAAGAAGGCCTCGCTTCCTAAAAGCATCACTTTGGTTTTCCCGAGGTTCAGAGGAAGGCCATTTTCGGCAGCCCAACCAGCAACAGCATTCGCGTCCCGAGTGATCTTCTCGATGCCTTCGCGCAGTTCGGCTGGTGGAAAAGAGTAGTATATCTGGGTGTCATCAGTGAAGATCATGTGCTCTGATACGCTTAATACCGAGGGAAGGTCGTTTATGAATACTATGAAGACCAGAGGGCCGAGAACGCTGCCATGCGGAACGCCTACCATGACCTTTATCCACTCAGACGTTGAGCCACCCGAATCTACTATCGCCTGGAGTCTGTCATGCAAATATGCATAAAACCACGCAAGGGCCGCGTCCGAACACATCATGCGCCTCAGTTTCTGAAGGGGGAGACCGTGGGGGACCATATCGAACGCCTTGGAGAAGTCAAACAGAAGAAGCGCAGTTATCATGCGCTTGTCTATTGTTCTCCTAACGTCGTCGAAGACACCCAGAAGCGCTGTTTGGATGCTGTGACCTCGATGAAAACAGGACTGCCGTGGGTCAAGGAGACCAGAGGATTCAAGATGGCGAGAGAGCTGCGAGTGGACCACACACTCGACAGCTTTAGAAATCTCATATACCATCGCTATGGGGTGTGCGTCCGACATAGAGGACATTGCGGCCTTTTTTGTGAGAGGTGAGAGAAATGCTCTCCGCCATTGTGTGGGAAACGAAGAAGAAGTAAGAGAAGAGTTAAAAATAAATGTGATTGGTGCAGCGAGAGAGGGAGTCACGAGCTTTAGCATCTTGGCAGAGATGCCATCTGGTCTGGCTGCGCATGAAGATGGGCTGCTGATAGCTCGCAAGACATCCTCCTGAGAAACTGCGAAAAACGTGAAGCGAGGGCCGTTTCCCACCTGCGAATTTACCTGCGGAGTTTCAAGGAGCCTCTGAAACAGCTCAGCCGTGAGAGGGGCTAAAAGGGCGGTTACATTCGTGTAGTGCCTGTTCAAATCTGCGTACGTGAAATTGTTAAACGGTGACGCTCGCGATCCGCTGGTGATGCCCATGCGCTTCAGCTAGCGACACTTTGCTGAAGCGTCTGGAGTGCTCTGCAGTTTGTCGGCAAAAAGCGATTTTTCGCCGTGTCGAGCTTGTTTCAAACAGCGCTACGAAGCCTCTTAAACCACGTGAAATCCCCAGCGATGCCCAAGTGCCTAGCAGCATTATACGCCTTATCAAGCTCCTTCTTGAGGTCAGGAATGTGAGAGACATAGAGAGAGAGAGAGAGAGAGAGAGAGAGAGAGAGAGAGAGTCAGCGTTTGACAAATGAGAAACAGAAGTGTTTATGCAATATACACAGGTTTTTTCGAGAATATGGTAAATTAATGTATGCGAATTTTTTTTATATTTAAATAAAGATTTGTTCCATGTACTGTATATCGTACTGGTCCTGAAAAGGACCGATTGTTAAGGTTAAGGTATAGTAAATCAAAGTTTTTTATATCCGCTGCGCTCCAGTAATGATTGGGTGTTTGAAGAATATTTTCTAGAATATTCCTTCCACTGCATAAAGGGTACCGAGTTCTTTCTGTCCTTATTAAGATGTGGAGTGTTTGCGTTAGAGGTACTGGTGTTGGTTGTGCTGGTGGTGATGCTGCTATTGTTCTGACCCATCGTGTTTTACAAGCTAATGACAAATGAGCCGTTGATGGGTGATACTGCAGATTATATTTATACATTTTTTTTCAACGGTAGAGAGTTTGATAGTTGTTATATTGGTAAAACGTAAAAGTATTGCATGCATTTTTTTTCCTTCTAGTTTTTATATATTGAGGAAGTATATGAAGAGGTAAATATTCAAGTAATAAAAAAAAATAATGCAAATGAATTGTACAGGTATATAAGTAATATTTTTTATTTTTGTCCATTATGCATTAAATTTTATAATCGTTTAAATCCTTTACAATCATAGGTAATGAATAAGCCAAAATTTCTAATAATACAATTTTTAAGTAATAATCCTTGTAGTTGCAGTTATCGTCTGGAGTTTTTTCTTTGATTAAACCTTCTAGGCTGGAGTGGTGCAGTGAATAGAACCGTTTAAACTTTTTCGAGGCGTTGACAAGCCGTATTGACTATGCTGGTTATTTTTTGGCAAGCCTATCTTTTAGATATTCGTGCATAGAACGATTAACCAAACCTGCTTGTTCTTTGAGAAAGTCGAGCTTGGCATCCACCTGGATGTATAAATTACGGAATGATTTTATTTTTTTGCAAACTGGTTAGACTGGATCTACCCTCTGTCCTTCTTCTTCAGTTTCCACCATCTCCTCGGGGGCTGCCCGCCCATCAATGCTGATTGATTCAGTTCCGAATGTAGTGAAGTTTAAATCGTAATCAGGTAGTGATATTTTACCTGATGTCCCAAAATTTTGATAGAAAGTGTAAGGATTTTAAAATATGCAATTATTCAGGTAAAATTATCCTTGATCATCTTCCAACTGACTGGGTCAAATGTCACATTCTTGTATATAACATCAGGGCTAGCTAATTTAACAACTTCGTGACAATACCCTTTGTAGTATTCAAAACCGATGCAGATTCTCTGCGTATTCGATTTGTTGAGAACGTACGTGGTGCACAACAAGAAGTTAGATAATTCTACTTTCACTTCGTTCTTCAGATAATTAGCCATGATTAACTTTTTTTTTAATAAAATAGTAATAAAACACTGTATTTTCAAAAGCACTATTACAGATACACAACATGTGTAGCGAGCGAGCGACTGGTTAAGACTGACACCAAATATGAGAGATATTATAGTATACTAACGTATACCGTAAGATGTGACTAATTCGTAAGGTAGAATAATATACCAATGTTACACAAGAAATGAAAGAAAATGAACCAACATCTGTCGAAAAGCAACTAGCCTTCTTGCATCCGCATTTAAATAATTTTGTAGGTAGAAAGAGATGAAATTGAGTGAACAACTCGCAAACTGTCTTCTTTTTCAAAACCGTTAAATTCGTTTTATTCGAAGAACGCGTGCAAAATTTGTAAAATTATAAAAATATACACACTAGGTCTTTAAAGATGAAGTAAAAAAAAAACAGAAGGAATGATAAGAAGACGAGGGTTTGAAATAAACTTAAGTAAAATTATTGCTTTAATAAAAAAGAGACGTTTATTGTTGTCTACAAATACTATTGTAATTTTTTTTTATTGCTTAAAATATATATCAATTACATCTTAATCTAAAAAAATGTGATTGATGACCATATCCTGATCCAAGAGAACGCTGTTGGGCGAACCCATCGACTCGGATACATTTTATATTCTTAATTTTACGAAAAATTTTGTTACAAAAATTTATGACAATCGCATCGTTTTTCTCGTATCTTCTGTAAATAGATGCTGAAATCTATGTAACGTCGTACCTTTACACATATGATATAGAAATATGATTGTATATTGACCGCAGCACGCTGTCGTGAGCTCCAGTTGAAACTCTAACAATTTTTTCGAAGACGAGTGAGGCGATATTTAGATACTGGTAGTAGGCCGTAGCTATCAAAGTACGTTGGAAATCTAATTTTGTCGATGTAGATGGCCACCTAATGCGTTCCCGGTTTAGTATGATCATCTGGGTTACATACCAGCGCAGCTAGTTCCGATAATAGGTTCGGAATACGATCAGCCGCGTAAACTCCGGTCATTGTTGCGTTTAGTGCCTCCAGACCCCTCATTATCTCTCGGGTATTCATGCTGATTCTCGTTTGCAGTCTCGTACTCTGTTCCACTGCTATACTGTTGGCCGCCCTTGTCTCGTCGTCCTCGCTATCGGTGTTCGCTTATAGATAAGACATATCGAGCTTTCTCTACTCTTCGAACGTAAATATAGCTTTCTTTTCTTGTAATATTGTGGAAATGATAGTATAATTTTCGTAAAGGAATGTCGCCGTCGAACCACGGAATTCCAAGTAGATGAGTTGAGACATAATCGTTGGTAGTTTTGATGTCATTTGGTAATTTATCGATTCCACATGGGGTAATTATCCAATGGGCAATACTGTGTCCCTGTAAAGAAACTACCGCTACTTCTTTGGGTAAAAATTGGTTTTTCTCGTCTCTCAACCCCTGGATGCAGTGGCGGAGCTGTCTACTGGTTGGAAGCGCAAACTATACTAACTCTCCGATGAAGTTGGAATGCTTAAATCCCACCTCTATGTGTACGCTTCCCGAACGCACGAGATTCCAATGCGAAGCGCACTGTGCTGATAGATCAGGTGTTAGATGAAACGCTTTAAGAAAATATCCTCTTGCATAGTTATGCCTGTTTATGCCGATCCCCTCGTTAAGGAAATGTATACCTGTGTATCAGAATAGTGTGTGAAAAGCGTCCACGTAGAGCTCGGAAGGATCTGTAAAACGCGGTTGTAATGATCTATTGGGTATTTGCACACCGTCGACGTAAAGCGACAGATGATTGATTGAAAACTGCTGAAAATTGTACAGATTAAATCTTCGATTGCCTCTGAAGGCTCTATTGTCGAAGAAGCCTATTATTATTCTTTTCGACAGCTGCCCAAGAGTAGCGTTATCTATCGTGTCGCAACGAAATAAAATCCATGATTTTTCTATATGCCCTGCAAATCGCTTGCTTTTACCCAAGAGTTAAACTTGTCGGAATAACCTAACCAGAAACACCCGTTTATTCGACCCACGCCCCTTTGTCTGAGTAATACGCTCAACTTTAAATCCTTTTTTGGATAGCATGCGGTTGTTACCGACAATAGCCAATTCTTGACTGTAGAAAAAGCCGTCGATTTCTTCACCGTTCAAGTCTTCCAAGATGAAGGTGGATAATTACTGACGTCTTGAAATTAGTTTAATCTTAAATACTTCTTCGCTAAAATATTTTTCGTAACCTTTCTCAAACGTGTTTTTACTACGACTGATACGCACGTAATCACTGACGGCGTATTTAATTGATGAATCCAGCGCCCTCTTGCTTCTCTTATTGATACTTTGTGAAAGGGCACGTTTTTGCAAATTTTCGCGCACAACGTTTGCATTATACAGATTTACCTCTTTAGGTTTCATTTTAATACCACTATGCAGTGTATGATTGTAAGCGTGTATAATTTTATCCACTGCGTCTAAATAGCGATTAGTATTTAGGTGCCATGAGAAGCGATAAAGCTCGGCCGATCTCATCTAACTCTTGCTCTGCATCTCGCTCTGTGCTGCGTTCGTCTTCTTTCAAAAACAGATATCTGTGCAGCACTTGCAAATAATTCAGACATTTTTCTCGCTCGTTGGAAGTCTTTTTTGAGTGTAAAATATCATGCATTTCACCATCTAGCCTAGATAAATTATCACCACAGGTCTGAATCGAATGTTCACCTGTATTATCGCGACTGGTGTTGGCAAAAGAACTCCTGCTGTTTGAGTGCTATTAAGTGTCTCCTCGGACACAATAATCATTTTTCTGGTACGCTCCATATCTAATCGGTACTATGCAGAGTTACTTTCGATCAATCTCGAAATAAGCGAGCCTACGATAGGTGCCAGCAAAAGAGGCAAAAATCCACCTCCGTTTGCAATAAAATTCGCTTTCTCCTTTTCCACCCTACACCACTTGGGCCGCTGTAGCTGGATTTGCGAGTCAATTGCGGATCTTTGAGTTTAATGACACCATGCAAAACGCTCAGCGCACACTCACATAGATACTTGATCGTATACTTTTCGATCACGCGGAGCAGAGCTCTCTGCTGTTCAGCGTCACCGTGACTGAACGCCAGTAAAAGCATCGTGTTTTTCTTTGCAAAGTGCTTACTAGGTATTATATAGGCGGTGTTTACATCGCACATTTCGGGTAGGTGTGCGAGGAATCTATTCACGAATATTGTTTTGCCGCATCACGTAGGACCGCACACACAGCACGTAAACGAATGTTTCCACTGCGTGTCCATTTTTCGAACTGAATAGAGCAGACTATGTTAATGAGATTTTATAAAACGAAAAAATTTAAATCAGCGTGAAACGTCCCACGCAGTTTGATCAGCTGATTTACGCGTAGGCCGTAAATAAGTTTGAAATCTACGGTGATCAGCTTATAACCCCCGCGGTGATTAGCTTATAATATTCAGCGGCGGCAATGGGAGGTAGATGAGCTTTTCTGATTGCGGTCTCCACCACCGCAACCGAATTGATGTATCTATAATTTATTAAAAAAAACACATTTTAAAAAAAAATTAAGGTAATTTTATTTTACAATATACTTCTTTTTTAATGACATACTTTTATTTATATAATTTCCATCAAAACTAATTAATATTTTTATAACCAAACGGTAGACGGTAGTAGATAGATTTTGCGAGATGTATCGCCTCTTCTTCATGACAACGCAACAAGTTTTAAATTTTTCTCGCGTTATAATTTCATGTACATCCGTACGCTCTATAGAATTAAATCTCAATTTAATTTTACAATTTTCAGGATTTCTCTCTTCCTCACCTTTTTTCAAAAAATTCATCCAGAACAAGCGCTTCGACACAACCCCTTTCAGTTTACAACATTTTACATTTTCACCAGTGGGTGTAATTGCACGAAAAGCATAAAATTTTGGTGCTGTACATATCATTGTATATATTATAACGGGGGAATTTGACTGAGCGTGGGAGCGACTCGGTAACTTCCCCGCGTGTATCATTAGGAGGCAAATGACGGTTGATCTACCGTCCAAATTTTAATAAGTTATTTTATTTACAATTTTAATAAATATCTGCATAGGCAGAGTGAATCAGGGCGCCAGGCACTGGGTTTGTAGATTTACTCAATTGGATTACTCTAAACTCGAGCAGTGCCACTCGATTGATTGATTTGAATTAAATTCCTTTTTTACTTATTTATGCGCGACTAGCCAGAGGCAGAGTCGTGAGGTCGAACGGCCAGAGACGTTCGAGCTGAGTTTCGGGTTGTGGACAGACACGTACACGCACATGCGATAATATTAAATG
>UELV01079188.1:0-14432 GCA_900490015.1 Megastigmus stigmatizans | reverse complement strand
GATTCGTAATCAGCGCACCAAAATACATATAGGGTATCAATCTCGCCGAGGGACTTTTTTCGGTTCCCATTTGTGGTCCTGTGTTATTTTATGAATATTACAATGCATTACTTACACATTTTCTACATTACTATCAAGAATATCGAACAACACTCGTAAGTTTTTATATGAGTGATCTCCAAAAAATGAAGTGAAAGTAAATAAACAGTATAAAATGACAGCTAGATTCGTTGTCATTTGAAGTACTTCCAGCATCCATCTATTAGCTTCATGAGTTCCAAGGCAGTATAAGCGTTTGGAAAGGTTCTGTGGTATATAACATCATCCGAAAATGCTTTTGGAGCCTATATAACTAAATTAGCAACAGCAGTCTTTGTTGCTCGTTCCTTATCATCCAATGCTTTCTTCAAAGCTTTTAACTCACTTCGCATTTCTTCCTATTCCAAACAAAAAGTTATAAACTTATCAAAAAATTTTGTACTTAAATACTAAGTTTAACTATATGACTGTCAAAAAGAAGTTAGTTTTATTAAAATAAAATATCATTTTCATTTAAAATTTTTTTGAAAATTGTCATATGTAATAAATTTGCACTAACTTTTTTCCAATATGGAATAACAGCATGAGATGCATCATCAGTAAGCTTGACAATTTTCTTAACGATTTCTTTAGATCCTGTAGGATCCTTAACAGTTTCAACACTGCTTTATCTTATTCTAATTGTTCTGCAACAATTCTGCCTTTTTAAGAGCTTTCGAAGCTTCAGGACCAGTCTAAGCAACAATGCGGCGAATACCTTTAGCTATAGCTTGTTCACTTGCGATGACGAAATCAACAATATGACCTATGCGATGTAAGTGAGTTCCGACAGAAAACTCAACACTTGGTTTAGTGCCTGCCAGACTCAATGGATTTTTTTAAAGATGTACTACTGGGAAACCCATACTCACTACTCGCACAGGGTCTGGATAAGTTTTCCCAAACATTGCTGCACGAAGACCCTGAATCGCTCTAGTGATTGCTAGAGGACTTTCTTTTGCATAGATTTCTTTATCTTCCTTCACCATTTCAGATGTGAATTGTTCAGTCTTTTTAACTTGCTCTGCAGTCATTGCGCCTTAAAAATTAGAAATCGTCACTTGTTTGTTAATAAATGTCTTAAATATTTACTATAAGAATGAATTAGAATTAAGTAAATAGTAATGTTTTGAAAAACGGAAATATATTATTTTATATTGAATTATTTGTATTTTATAAATGTGAATGATGGTTACAAAAATTGTATTTTTTTTAAAGCTAACAAATTTTTTTTCTTTATAAAGTAAAAGTAAATCTTCATATCTGGGACTCAAAATTTAATTATAATTTATAATACCTTTATTAGTAAAATCGTATCTTAATCTATCTGGAGCAACCAATAATCCCTTTTGGTCAGCATCTGTACCCAGAACATTTCTCAAAGCATGGTTGAGGCCATGTGTAGCAGTATGATTGCTCATTATGAGTCTATGTCTCGACGTGTCAACATTTAAATATAATTTATCACCTTTCTTCGAACTTCCTTCACCAACAGTTCCAATGTGCAAGACATATCCACCTCTAACTTGCACATTTTAACGCGGATTTCAGTACTCTAAAAATGAAATTATTTTTCTTTTACTCTTCACTTTTTTTCATACTGATTAAAATGAGATATCCATTACTTCATCATTAATTTTCAAAGAATATTCTGCGTAATTCCCAGATGAATTCACTTTATAATTGTATGTATATATTTTATAAATGTAATGTGTTTGAAGAATCATCAGTGGTTTTAATGCCATTCTTTTGTAATTCCGTAATGGCATGTACATCTAACATAATTTGATAGTTTACACCACCAGCCTTACCTTGAGGTGAAATATAATAAAAAAACAAATTTTTAATAAAATCTATTCAAATCTTTATCTATTGCAAAATAATAATATATTATAATACTTACAATTGCTAGCCTCTTAGCTTCCTCATAACATCAATAGAAAGTCTCTTTTCTTCTGCCATAAATTGAGTTAAATCTACAGGAAATCCATATGTATCATACAATCGCCATACTACGTCACTAGGCACAACTTGTGTCGATTCAAGTTTTGCTATAGTTCTGTTAAGTAAATTACGTCCCCTAGTCAAAATTTTTAAAAATTGTGTTTCTTCTTCATTAATTATATCTATTATTGATTGCGGATCTCTTTTAACTTCCGGGAAAATGTCACCTATAAATTTTATAATTAATATTAAATAGATAATTAAATTCATGACATACTTAGTTTTATTACAAATTATTAATGCTTACCAAGGAGTTCTACAACAACATTGACAAGTGTTGCAAAAAAAACCAGTTTGTGAATTTAATTTTTCAGCAGCATATCATACTGCTCGTCTTAAAATTCTCCTTATTACGTACCTGTAATTGAATAAATTATAATTTATTTGATACAAAAAATAAATAAAATTAATATAAGCTCTATGATAATATCTTATTTGCAATAGTATTTTAGTTATAAGAGCTTTTAATAATCAAAATATTTATTAATTTACTTATTTATTTGATAATACACAGGTTATCTATACAAATGAAAATAAGAATCGAACGGCTAATTCTACACATACAAGAACAAAAAAAAATAAATTTCACAATATGACATGTATACTAACGAATGAATTAATAAAACATTTCTAAGCTTTTATTAATAATTTTGAAAATGCTCATAATTCCAGAAAAACAAAAATTCATTTTATTTATTAACTTTACAGCAATAATATCATAATTATATGTTACCTTCACAGGTATCAATCTCTGTTAGTTGTTGTTAGAATTCATCAAAGCTTCCAGCTTCCCTTATGGCTAATACATCAGTTTACAGGAGTTGCAGTGAATCTTACAAATATAAAAGATAACCTTAATCCTCCTTATTTGTATTTATATAAAAATATCCTTTAGATAGAAATATCTCTATCTCTATAACTATTAATTAATATATCTTCTCTAATTAATTATTACTAACTTCTTTAATTGATGAATCTCATCAAGACACAGCATACTCGTCTGCTTTCTTCTTATTTTCTCGCATTTTATATATATATATTATTTTTAAAACTCTGTGATGTCGAACAACCACGAAAGCAGACCACGCAGCACGCTCCACATTCAACAGGTGGGTCTTGCAGTCTGACACTAATGCTATACTAAACTATACTAAAAGTCTTGACATTTTGCAGGACTGAAAACATTTTTCCCGAAACGATCTGGCCGAGTCGAAAATTGACAATGCTAGCATTATCGAACGACACATGCTGCAGACGTATACTTTTTTTAATAGAAAGCTTACTAAAAAATCTTCAGTTTAATGTACATACAAGCTACAATTGCTTAGTCAATAGATAAAATAAGTAAGGTACAAAATTTGCTTAGGTTAGAAAACTCCAATTTTGATGTATATATTAGTATAGTCGTCGATGCCGCCGCGGGCCACATACTTGCTTGTGGCGTGCTGACGCGCGCCTTGATAATTTGTGAAATAATGTTCTTTATTTTAGCATCGAAAATTGTGAACAGTATAATATCGAGTAGCGATTTCTATTTAAATTTAAAATCATTTTTAAGAAGGTAATTAAATAACTACAATATTATTTCTTTAATAATATTATTTAAACTATATATAAAAGCATACTTGTCTACATTTTACTTTTTTTAAAGTTTTTTTTTTAGGAGATTGAATATATAATTAGAAAACCAAATATTTAATATTTTTTTTATAAAATATTTAAATTCATGCAAACAGGTATGTTAAGAATGATATATTATGTTACTTTCTTCATCAGTGTAATAAATTATGGACTCTTCCGCCTCTCCTAGTGTGACGTGTAAATCTTACTTTTCGCACCGGCTTAGAGAGAGAGATAGAGAGAAAGAGAGCGAGGGAGTGGGGAAGGGAGAGATAAAGAGAGGGGGAGGAATGGAGAGAGAGGAGGGAGGGCGAGAGGGAGTGATAGGTAGAGCGGATGGGAGGCGGGGGAGGGAGAGAGAATCACACCTACAGGAACATTAATAAAGGATTCGAATGTATATCTATATATATATCGGTACGGAGACCGGAGACGGGTTACCGAATCCCAAACTGTAGTATAATATTATGGAATATTATTGATATTATAGATTATAATTATTTGTGCCACAACCTTTCCCAATATCTATTATATTTTCGTTTTGCCTTTTATAAGGTTTCTTGTCATCGTTATCTCCCGCGTGCAGGTTTAAAGAAGCTGTAATGAAACAGTTTGCCAATATGAGTATCGGGACTAGAATTCATATTCATTGGCACGCAGAGATCAACTTTAAATTCAACTTATAAAATTTTTCCCCGAACACTCTATTATGTATATCAAAATACATAAGATTCGAGTATTAATGTTGGGCATCATATCTACGTGAACTTCAAGTTTTAGTAATTAGTTGCAAAAATCCAGGTCCTGGATCAGCCTGGAGTTTACCTGGAATTCTAGCTGGTTATCCAGGCGTATGTTTTCAACAGGTACTGCTATTGTTTTTTCTTTTATTTGTACTTAGCAGTTACTATTAAAATTACCGTAATTTCCGATATCTATATCATCCTCTATACTTTCTTTATCCATATTCATTCATTTTCGATTCTTGTTCAGTATTTTTTTAGTCTCTTCTTCAATATAGTTATCATTACAATCAATAATTATTCCTTTCTCATTTCTCACATATATGTTTTTAGTTTAAATACTTTTTTCTTTTTTTAATTACTTTGATATAAGTTGCTTAACATTCGATTGATTATATTTTGTCACTATTAATTTTAATTTCAATGTTTGACACTCCAACTTCTTGTGGTCATTTAGTTACCTTAGCAAAGATTCTGTACTTACATGATTTAATTGAAAATTTGGTCCTTTTTGCTAAATCAGTTCTTGAGACATAAACGGCAAAGAAATTCTAACCTCAAAAAATGCAGTTTAAAAAGTGTACCTATTGATAGATAACGAAAAATCACTTCTCTTTTAGAAAGTCTAAAAATTTTGTCCGTTCAATCAATTCCGAGATAAATGCCAAAAACTGATTCTAGACTAAAAAAATGAAATTCGTAAATAGTTTACTTATAAATATCGAAATGTCGACTTTTCCTAGGCATATATATCATCATAGTTGTAATTAGAGGTTTCAAAAAGTAATTACAAACAATTAACAACTATAATTTTTAGTGAATTCTAGCGGCATTATATCCCACTCAAAGATTTTATCAGTACGCTCGCTCATAAAAGAGTGACATATTCCTATTATTCTAAAACTGGATTTCTTTACCGTAAAAGAGATTCAATTTAAAATGATTAGCGTATATAAAAAAGTATTCTCCTTCGTAAATAAACATACTTAAAGGAGGTAAGTCGTATTCTATGAATACAGCATTATTTTTCACATGTAATAACATTAAGAAAATTCCTTTTTTATATTTTAAATGGTTTTAATATACTAGAATGTTGTAAAAATACAAAACAGTGATGTATGTTATACGTGAAAGAACTTAAATAAGTCCCATTGAGTTCGAAACCTTTCAGCTTTAAGTTATTGTAGGTCGAATTTAGATGTGACGGTCGCTTGTGCAGCAGATCTCTCACCCGGTAGAACAGCAAATTTCTCGCTCAGCGGTACGTCAGAGCCCCCACTCAGTGGACGGCTGTCGTACCAAAGGGGCGCAATTGCCGTCTCACTGGTGGTGGGAGCGCTGCACTACTAGTGGTGAGACAGCTGCAGTCCCAAGAACTTTTCAGTGTAGACACATATAAATAAATTCGGTTGGATAGCTCTACATATGTATTTTAATTGAATTTAAAAACAGTTAAAAAATTGCATATGCAAGCTTAATTCCCCAGTTGAAGTGTTATCATCCGCATGGTAACTCTAAATATGTGAACCAAATCTACGTGAACTAAAATTTTTAGTAATCAGTTGCAAAAATCTAGGATCTGGATATCCACCTGGATTCCAATAGAATCCGCGTACAATCTACCCGGAATTCTACTTGCCATACAGCTAGAAATCCAGCTGAAAATTCAGGTAGATATGATAAACAAGGATGTGTTAATAGACGTGTCACCAGAAATTCACAAACATATCAGAAAAAATAACAACAGAATTGTTGTTGGATTTCAAATATGTAGAGAATTTAGTTGAACAAACATTGGATAGTGTAGATTGTGGTAGATTTTGGCATAGCGGAAAAAATGTAGAAACAATTTAATATACATAACAATATAAAGATCACTGAATCATCAAAAATAACTGAACACATGAATGAATACTACTGTAGTATAGCAAAAAAATGTGAGATATGATAACAACACATCAAAATGAAAAATTATTCCCAACCAACCAAAAAGATTTGAAAGAAGTTAATACTAGTTTAAAGAACAAAAAAGGAGGTTCAGATGAAATCGATGCACAAGTTCTAAAAACAATAAAAGATCACATTAGCGAACCACTTGTAAAGATCTTCAACACATGCATAGAAAATGAAAAATGGCCACAAGTACTAAAAACAGCAGAAGTTATTCCAATTTACAAAGGAAAAGAAAAGCACTTACCAAGTAACTATAGACCAATATCCCTTATCTCAAACATAGCAAAAATTTTTGAAAAATTAATACGCAAGAGGATACTAAGTTTTATAGATAAGAATAAAATTATATCAGAGAAGCAATTTGGCTTCAGAAAAAAAAGTACAAAAGATGCACTCAGTCATGTAACAAACTTAATATACAATCAACTAGATAAAAGTGAACTTGTAGCAGCTACTTTTCTCGATCTTGCCAAGGCTTTTGACACAGTTGATCCTAAAATACTTCTTGATAAACTATACAACTATGGAATAAGAGGTAAAGCCTATAATCTACTATAAAGCTATAATACTTAGACAACAGAAAACAAAGAGTTAAAGTAAACAATGTAAATAGTCAATTCGATACAATAGAAACAGGAGTCCTCCAAGGAACAATACTAGGACCATTATTATTCATTATCTACATAAACGATATATTCCAAATTCTACCAGAACACACAATATCATCTTTTGCGGACGACACTGCGATAATAGTAAAAGGAAAATCATGACTAGAAATTGAATCAAAAATAAACTTATACTTAATCAATGTATCAAATTGGCTTGCTTTAAACAAACTATCTTTAAACATAGATAAAACAGTCTACATGGAATTTGGAAGTACTCGAAACAGCGCACCGGTAAATTTAAATGTCAGCATACAAGGTAAACAAATAACTAGAAATGAAAGTACCAGAAACCTAGGAGTTATCATAAACAATAACGTAAGATGGGAAAAGCACATCGCAAACATTTACAACAAAACAAAATACATAATCTTTATTTTCTATTAACTTACAAAAATACTATTACAACAAAATCTCATTATGCTATACTATGCTCTTTTCCGCAGTATTATGTCTTATGGCATAATTGCATGAGGAGGAGCGTACATGAACATAACTAAAACATTAAAAACTGTACAAAACAGAATTCTCAAAATAACAAACAAAAATAACTTTTTAAAAGAAAAACAGCCATTAAATTTTGATCAACAATTCACTTATGAATCTTTATTACAACATTACGAAGACTTAAAAGAATACTTTATAAAATCAACTAGCAACACTAGAAAGAAAAGCATTATAGTCCCAAAACATAATAAAAATAATAATAATAAAAAATTTTTAAAAAATAATAAAAAAAAAACACAATAAAGAAGAAGAATGAGTAATAAAATCAGCTATATAAGGGCCATTGCTTGCTATAATAAATTACCGAACAACCTTAAAACACTAACAAACAAAAACAATAGAAAAGTAAAACTAAAAGAATTGATAAAAACAGCAAGTAAAGGGACAAAAATAGACTGCAACAAAATCAGAACAATCTTACATGATGTAAAATACACCAAAAAGGGCTACGTCCTAACTTTAAAACATAAAGGAAGAAAAACAGCAGTCAAGTATAACTATCCAACATCGGAAATCCATGTGGATAAGATTATGCTTGACAAAATATTATGACATACAAGAACGTACATATGCTCAAAAACCGAATGCACACTACACCAATTTCGCTCATACCAAAAAATGACAAATTTTAATTACAACAGAATAAAACTCAAAGATGAAAACCATGTGCAAAATATAAGCCTAATTGCAGATAGCATAGTCCAGCTATTTACTACTATAACAGATGACATAACTTAAAAAAAAAAAAAACATTTTTTATAAGAAATGTTACAAATTGTCTCAAACCGAAAAGTAATTCACAAACAAGATCACACAATGAAAATTGTCCTTATTGCCTGAATCCTAAAACAAGTAGAATTCAACATACACATTTTATAAAAAGCTCAGAAACAACCAAAAATCAAGAAAGAAAAACTACCAAAATAGAACATAATGACATAGAAGAAATATATGATTTCATTGATAATATGACCAATGAAAATAGCATCAAAATACTACAAAAACCAATAACAAAAGCCACAGGAACCAAAACAACTGCAAATAATATCCGTATGACATATGGCAATATGAACTACCGAGGATCAAACAAAGCAATTTTCTACTTCGACGGAGGATTCAGAGGCAAACAAATATTTACCAATTCCATGTACCCAATAGAGAGACAACCAAAACATACAGACATAGTAGTAATAGATAAAATAGTTTTTACATCGAACTGTAAATGTGATTCCACCAACCAGCACAATGAAATGTTCCCTCACTATAAGGTCACTTGTGCTATTGGACTCACGTGGCCAGCTCGACTCAACAAACATGAACAAATAATATACGCAAGAAACAAGAATGCAACGACAGACACCCCTACAACTGTAAGATTCATGCTAATCAGATATTGGTGAAAGTGAAGTGACATAGTTTTAAGTGAAATTTGTTTCTCCCTGTAACCAAGTTACAGGAAAGTAAGCAAAATAGCTAATAAGAAAATTTTTAGTCTGTAAGTTTATTTTTAAGTTTTGTATGTATACCAGGCCAGCACATAGGAATTCAATTCCTCTGCTGGATTACTTTTGTAATGTAAATTTATGTAATTACACTGGTTAAATAAATAAATAAATAAAATAAATGTATTTCTAAAATGACCAAATTTTGATTTCAGCAATACAAAATACAAGACATAATATGATACTAGATGCTCAGCATTTGATTCTGCCACGAGGGAAATTATGAAAAGAAAGATTAAAAAATATATAGACAATACGTATCGTCTAATTAAACCTACTTTACCATCATTGAAATAGACGGCAAAATTACCCTAACCAGTATACTAGTACTTATCAACACATCTAATTGTATTTAACGTAATTGAATACATACAAAAAGAAATTATTTAACATGAAAGTTTCTATAAGGATCTTAAATATCTGAAAGAAAGATAAGAGTTTAAAAATTGAATGTGAAAGTTTAATTCCCCAGTTTGCATATTATGATCAGCTTGATAACACCAAAAATGGACACCAAATTAGTTGCAAAAATCCGTGTCCTAGATATCTACCTGGATTCAACTGGAATCCCAGCTGGAAATCCAGGTGGATTTTTTCAACAGGGAGGCCTACAGTCGCTCGGTCGGTAGAGCGATGAGCTCATAATACGGAGGTCCCGGATTCGAGCCCAAGTCTCTGCCGACTGACACAAGTATCTCTGTAAAATATTACATGTGCTTTGTTCATAAACACACAGAAGACCTCTGTCACATGATCTACCCAACCCAAAATTTATTATGGGCTGGGTAGATATTTTTCTGGCTATATAGATACAACTAGACCATCTGAATTGCATAATGAAACCGGAATATGCATTGATAACATATTTATCAAAACAGGTATAATTGATACCAAAACTTTTAAATTAATGATGACAACACCAAACCACTATCCTTTATTTATTATAGATAAACAAACCTAAAAATACAAAGAAGAATGAAATGACTTTTGCCTATGATTACAAAAAACTTCATAATATAGCTAGTGCAATTGATTGGAATAAATATCAGACAATTTGAATTGAACCAACTGCCTTTCTATAGGTAGTTCAGCAGTTTTGTTTTAATTCTATCTTTTACTTTTATCCATATTGCACTAGAAATTTTGTGTAAGTGAATTATGATTGTTCGGTTAATAAATAAGACTTTCTTTTAAGGGAAAAAGTCTTGCGACAGAAAAAAAAATCCTGCTTTATTGACCAAGATACAATGAAATTTAAATTTACAAGAATACACTTGAGTTGAAATCTGGAACTCGCACAATGGACTTCATCAATCCATAACGGTGATAATTGATTTCGATAGAGATAGATTCGAATAGAATCTTTCATCCGAGTACGCGAGATTATCTGATGTTCGCGTAAATGCGATGAGACTTTTTGGGAAGTCGAAAGGGGCCAGGGAACTTCGTATGCTGGTACTGCTTTATGGCGACTTTCACGTTAAAGCCTGCCGTTCGCGAGATATTACGCGCGGCTTTTGCGCAGATGGCGGGCGGAGCGCCGGGTACGGTGCTACCAGTCTGACAAATTTTGGGCCTTGGTCCCGCGCAACTCCATACATGCATGCACAGATACACATTGACGCCACGCGGGCGCAGAGTAGACAATTGTCGTTAATTATTTATGTTATTGTGTAACTTAACGTAGTACTCTAATGAAGCAACGAACACAATAATATTTAAAATAAAACATTATTTAGTGTATGGATGGTCAAGTAAAAAAAGATTACTTTATTTAAAATAAATAGTCACAGAGGAGGCACAGCTTTATCGAGAGTTCCAGGATAAAATCTGTCTGTGCCGAGCGCGCTGGGGATTTTATATGATATGTTGCCAAACAACTGCTGATTCTCCATTACGAGACGCAAGGCAAAATATGCGCGTAATACACTTCAGGATGGGTTAGCCACCGCGCTCCGGGCAGCCCTTGCGCGTTATCATCTATCAGATCGAATGCTTTTTGTGAATAAAAATGATAATCGGCCTGATCGCGGAAATTATCTCCTATAATTCGGCCATTCTGAAAATATCGGCCGTCTCGTCCGCACATATTTTGAAAGGCAACATTAATTACATCCAGTGATTAAATAATTTTAATTTTAGCTAGAATAAATTCGGAATATCAATTGTAAGCGAAGCACGGCAAGCGAGAGCGAAGATCCGCACAAAGAGGAATCTGATAACTCTCCCCCCACCAGAGTACTACGTAAAGAAAATCTGATCAAAAGGGAGAGGCCGATTAAGATACAGATATACAGTGGCCGCGCGCGCCTACGATAGTATAGTACAGTAGTATGCGCGCTACATATATACTAATGTATACTCGCTCGGCCTTTATATTCGACATTCTCATTGCCGAAAATCAGT
Organism: Megastigmus stigmatizans; assembly: GCA_900490015.1. NCBI lineage: Eukaryota > Metazoa > Arthropoda > Insecta > Hymenoptera > Megastigmidae > Megastigmus > Megastigmus stigmatizans. The sequence goes on along the minus strand of UELV01079188.1, from coordinate 2,954 downwards.
TTCGCTCGGACCAGCGACTGAGTCGGACGGGCGAAGCTACTGCTGGGTATTCGCATTAATCGTGCGCACACGTTTAATGCCTATACAAAGCTGACCGTACCCTTTCCGATTAGTACTAGTATTAGTCAGTCGTGCGCACACGGCTGACAGAAACTAGATCTAAAGAGAAACCCTTAGACTTGCGTCGTGAGCACACGTCTTAAGTGTAAGGAGTTTTCCCCGTGCGCACACGAGGAGAGAGAGTACCAAGATAGATCTAAAGCCGAAATTTATTAGACCTCCACCAAGCTCCGATAATTCGTGCGCACACGTGATATTAGAGATCTGCAGAGGATAGTAAAATTAAACTCTTAACCCGTGGGCACACGCGTTACGATTTAATAACTTACCCGCACCGTTGAATAGAGTTAGTTTGCCGCGCTAGTAAATAAGATGCACCCGTGATTAAATTAGTTTATGTTTTTTTTTATTGTTACAGGACGCCTCCTACAAGAAATAAGCACGAGGCTTGTTTATATATTGTTTTTTTATTATTAATTTTTGTATAATTATTGTTAAGTTTAGTGATATCAAATAAACCATTGTTAAACTTAATCCATTGGAGTATACCCGGTTATTCTCCCACTATAAAAAGATTTCCATCCTAAACCTCCATCTACCAACCCTAGCTCCCTGAGCATCCCAGATGAAGCTTCTCCGAAACATAGAATTTATCGTTTCCCGTCCACCAGCCAAACACCTCGTTACAACCTAATTACTAAGCAAACAGTAATGCATACATAAAATTTACGGACTGTGAACACAATAACCCTATTCTTTCATTTTTCGTAAGGTTTCATACGATCAGGAGATACAACTCCTGTATATGGAATTTGTGTAATCTGAAACCCTGCGATATATTTGACAATGAATCGATCGTGCTCATGCACTTTTTTTATAACATATGGGGCCTCGAATTCTGGAATAAGCTTTTTATGTACGCCAGCGGTCGTATAGATATTTCTTATCATAACGTAATCGCCAACTTTATATATATATGAGGCATTTTTCTGTTTTCATTATATAATCTTTCGTTGCCTGTCTGACGTTTATTAATATTGTCACTTGCGGCTTCTTTTATTTTGTCGAGTTTACGTTCTTACGGTATCTCTCATTGATTTCTCCCAATTGTCGCACGCCAAGCAGTAGTTCGCTCGGATGTCTTCCAGTTGAACGCGATACCGTATTATTCAATGCAATTTTAACCCTGTCAAGTACATGATCCCATTTCTTTGGTGCATCGGATAGTTTTGCTAACACGCCTGTCAGTTTGCGCACGGCGTACCTACGCTATCAAAACATGGTCGACATTTTCTGCGGCAAGAAATTCTTTACACGCGACTGCAATAACGCACTCCTGCGATTTGTCACCACTCTACGCGGTTCACTATAAGCACGAAATTATTCGTAGAAGTATATAATTACCTCGTTTGCTGCAGCTGATTTATATGGGTAGATTCTTGAGAATTTAGTAAACGCGTTGACAATTAATAATAGGTGTTTAAAACTCTTACCCGTCTTTTCAAGGGGGCCCAAATGATCTGCGTGAATAGTTTGAAAAGGTATATCGCCTTTTGGTATGCGAATTCGGTTTGGCAAATTCGACACACTTTAAACAATTGGCAATGTATTTTTTTATTTTTACTTTCATACACCTTGAAAATATTTGACATTGTTTCTGTGACATCTAAATGACCCAGGTCGTCGTGGCTTGCTCTAGTCACATTAGATTTCATTGCTTCTGGTACGTAAAATAATAATCCCCGTGTTTTATCTTTACGATAGACTAGTACGTCGCGAATTTCGAAGAATTTGTCTTGTTCCTTTTATAGTGCGATCACGATTTAACACTATCTCTTTATCGAAATCCTGATGAATAAAAAGCGTTTGCTCGAAGTTGTTTTCTTCGATGACCAAAATCGACTGACAGCAACTCAGCGTATCTATTATACGTGAGCCATGCATGTAGCCGACCTGTGTTGAATATCATAATCATAAGATTTTAAAAATAATGCCCAACGTGCTATTCGTGGATTCACATTTTTCTTGTTTAGGGTTAAGCGAAAACTATTGCAGTCGGTAATGATTTTAAATTTAATTCCTGCAAGATAAACGTGAAACCGTTTTATAGTGTAGACGACGGCCACGCACTCCAACTCAAAACTGTGATACTTTGCTTCCACAGCAGTCGTCCGCTGACTGAAAAAAAATTGGCCTGAATACCTCGTCAATCTGTTTCTGTAAAAAATCGCATCTAAACCAAATACATTAACATCTTTCTTTATTAAATCATATAGTGGCTTTGCCAACATTGAAAAGTTATATATGAACCTACGAAAATAGCTCGCTAGCGCTACAAATCGGATTGCTTCTTTCGTGTTTCGCAGCACTGGGTATTCTTTCACTAATTCCACATTTGCATCTCTCGGCCGTATTCCGTGTTCGCTTACTTTATACCCGAGATAATCTATCTCGTTTTCCGCAAATTCACATTTTTCTGAGCGGAAATGCAACTGATTTTCTCCAACTCCTCCGAAAACTTCGCGCAAAGTTTCTATATGCTCCGCCATCGTAACTGATGCGATCAAAATGTCGTCCGCATATAGTATTAGGTACACAACTTTGCTTCCGCCGATTTTTTCGAAAATTTGAGGCTTTATTCTGAAAAAGTGATTAGCTGTTTATGATTCAAAGTACTGTCCGTCACTAGCCACTACTTTTTGCCATCTTTCGGGCAATTGTCGGATACCATCTCGAAAAAACGATGCGTCTTTTGAGGCGATCCACAAATCGATCCATTCTTTGACTTCTTCATAAGAATGGAAATGCTGCTCAGCTAGGCCATGTGCCATCGATCGGAACAAATGGTAGTCGGAAGGAGCAATGTCTGGAGAGTACGGCGGGTGGGGTAAGAC